>LNDK02000066.1:5872099-6150108 GCA_001455915.2 Samsoniella hepiali | reverse complement strand
AAAAAAAAAAAAAAAAAGACAGTCTTGTCGAGAAGGAGCCCGGGGCGCGGATTGAGCATGTTATTCTTCGCGAGCACAACCTGCCAGTGAGCCAATCATGAGTAGTGCGATTCTATCACGGAGTTGATCTTTGTCAACTTGCAGGCTAAGTCGAAGTGGCTACATTATATTCCCGGAGACTTCAAAGTCTGGCGAAGAACCCGAAAGGAAAGAGTAGGGCTTGTGAGGCACTGTACTCATTGACAGTGTGCACATTAGTGCAAGGCTAGCGTCATAGATACCTCATGATTGTTTCTTGTGTTTTTTTTTTCACCATGTAATTCTAACGTCAATGACTACCAAAGTATTAGCCGTCATGACGTAGGATGGGCATCACTCGCCTCGGATGCGTTTGTAAGCGGCGGGATGCTCTAATATCCGAAGAAGAAAACAATTGTTAAATACTGCCTGCCCCCCTCCCGTGTTCCTTCTCTCTTCTACTTCTACGGATTATAATAATTTATCATTCGAATAAATTATATTTACGACGAAAAAAATATGCCTCTTCCCGGAACGAAAGGTTACCCGGAAGCATTTACTGGCTTCTGCGTTGACGGACCTGAATCATGGAACAAGTTCCACAAGGCCGAGTTGCAGCCAAAGCCGTTTGACGACCACGACATTGATGTGAAAATCGCAGCCTGCAGCCTTTGCAGCTCTGATTTGCATACCGTCACTGGAGGATGGGGCTCATACGAAGGCCCGTTATGTGTCGGGCATGAGGTTGTTGGCAAAGCCGTCAAAGTTGGCAAGCACGTCAGCGGCATCAGTGTGGGCGATCGTGTCGGCGTCGGCGCCCAAGTATGGTCTTGTCTCGAGTGTCAGTTGTGTAAGAGCAAGAATGAGAACTACTGCCCAAAGCTGGTGGACACCTACAATGCTCAATACGAGGATGGTAGCTCGGCGCACGGAGGCTTCGCATCGCATATCCGCGCCCACGAATACTTCACCTTCAAAATTCCCGACGCCCTGGAGACGAATGAAGCGGCTCCCCTGCTATGTGCTGGCATCACCACCTACTCGCCGCTCGTTCGGGCGGGTGTTGGTCCCGGGAAACGCGTCGGTGTCATTGGCATTGGGGGTCTAGGCCACCTCGGCCTGCAGTGGGCGGCGGCTCTTGGTGCAGAGACCTACGCCCTTACTCATTCGCCGGGCAAGGCCGACGACTGCAAGGCTCTTGGTGCCAAGGACGTCATCGTCACAAACGACAAAGACTGGAATGAGCCCTGGCGCGCGTCCTTTGACTTTATCTTGAACTGCGCCGATGTCACCGACAAATTTGACATGTCGACATACCTGTCCATTGTCAAGCCAGGCGGCGATTTCCACATGGTTGGCATCCCCGACAAAGCGCTTCCGGAGATTAGTGTAGGACTATTTGCGGGAGGTGGTGCCAAACTGACCGGCAGTCATCTTGGCAACCACCAAGAGATGGAGGATCTGCTTAAGCTGGCCGTGGACAAGGGCGTGCGGCCCTGGATTGAAGTTATGCCAATTTCGGAAAAGGCTTGCGGAGAAGCAATGGAGAAACAAAAGGCGAATAAATTCCGATATCGCTGCACCCTGACGGATTTCGACAAAGCTTTCGGGACGGATTGAGTGGTGATTGATTCATTGGTAGAGAGATGAGGCTTGGGGGACTTTGGGTGAGATGAATTATGAAACACCGTAGAAAAAATAGATAGTGACGGTATGGCAATATTTTTCTCATTTGTTCTAGTTAATCTATGCTGTGACTTGTGAGAGACGGTTAGGCAATGGTCGTGGCTAGTTGCCATATCTTTTACCCGTCGCGCGAGGGGAACATGCCCCATGGTAAGGCAAAATCGCCCAAATCGCCCAAATCGGCTACAGGAAACAATTTAATTGAGGACACAATTTTAATAGAATAGGCTGAAGTATATTGCAGTCTATAGATTGTTCTGCGGTAACATTTACTACTTCTGTTTCAAAAGTACATTAGCCAAATCGCCTCTTCACTAGATCGGTGAATGTGTGTAAACCTCCCCTCAGAATACTTACGCCGCACTCCTTGCAAGTACAAGCACTGCCGCAATTGCAAGTGTCTGGTCCTGAGCAGTTGCAGGTGTTTCCACAAGCGCAAGGCATGTTGAAGTATGTCGAGATGCGGGGAAGGGTAACGGTTTCGTGTAACCTAACAATTATTGTAGCTTATAGTATGGATTGGATGAAATAAATCTCAATAGAGAAAGAACCTTGATAGCTGACTTATTTATAAGTAATTGACAACAGCATTGCCGGCGAGTGGCAGATCGCGACTATACCTGTCATGTATGATGATGTATACTTGGTCAAGGTTTACGCCACAGCGTCGATATGACGTACATGGCAACCAATTACGCTCAATAACACTGGCGACGGAGGAAAAGATGGAGTTATTGCTCGCGGACTCTCGCCAAAACAATTGTTCAACTACGGATGCGCTGGAATGAACGCTGGCCGACGTCCCGGGCCAATTCAACGTTCCATCGTGCTTATATCCCAGTCGTGATCAGCAACAGCGATAAAAGTGTTTCTTGTTCAGCCCACTGTAGACAGTTTATAACATCGAAAGACCCAATAAAATGACAAAATATGTATGATACACATACATCATCATATATTTCACTACTCTTTTCGACAACTAGGTATGAATTTTTATATTCTGCGGGGTAGTTAGCACCCTGCTCGAGTTTCGGACCAATCGCCGCCTAACTGTAGGTAACAGCTCGACTGTGCGCACTGCAAAGCCAAGAACAGAACTCGCTCGTGTGCTTCCTACCGCAGAGGTAGCAATGTCAGTCTAAATCTGCCTGGCGATGCCTCTGGCCCAGGAAATAGCATTTCTGCTATATTGCAAACTACGCCGACCGACATGTGTGTTATATGCACTCCGGCTCGGACTTCATTCTATTAGTACTATGTTGCTATATTAATGTAATCTATTTACAACGCTAAGGGCACCTGACCTTTGGATAGCTTCCTCAGCGCGCACTCATGACGCCGTGAACGCCACCGGCGACACTGTCTAGCACCAAAATGGCAGACGCGACATCACCAGAACGAAGAGCCAGAACAGCTGTTAGGTAGAGATGACCTAGAATCCTGGCGCAATGCACTGGGTAGAGAGCCTAGCAAAGCGCTACACAGCTAATCAGTAGTTGCATCTCGCCAGCCCATGGCGCACGACGACGCCATCAGGAGAGGTTGGCGTACGACGGCTTACGCTATACTAGTCGTATTACTATTGTCAACAAAAATAACACGCACGCGAACACGCATACACACAAGCGCACATAAAAGACGGAATTATCATGGCGATAATGTGGCCTTGGTAAAGCAAGAAATTGTAGGGCTTCTTCAGTAATTTGGTAGGGTAGCCGGCATTCGTTCGTCCTCGCGCCGACGGTACAAAAACTATACAAATCTTCCAAATCCAGGTGCAAATTAAACGGATCCCGAACTCGATGTCTGGCAATAATACAGTTTATGCCTGCATTTTTCTTCGCGACGCAAGTCGAGACTTACACAACTCATTCTGGCTTGCTGGACGGTTCTATGCCCCGTCTCTCAAGCTTCAACTCAGCCTCGGCTAGCTGGTGTCTTCTTTGCCCTCGCGATCCTCCCTGAGACTTTGTCTCAGAAGTTCCCTGGTCGCAGTAAATGTTTTTCGATCTTTGCCCGAGATTTGGGTTTGCACCGCCGTGAGTAGTCCTCGCCCTCTGTGCAGGAAAAAACACCACGACGCATCATTGATGTAATTCCCACGTTTTCCATTGGCGACCAAGCCAAACGCCCCCCACGACAATCCCCGATTTTTTCTGAGCCCATGGCGCTTTTTTTAGTCAGGGCCGGGCCTGCACTAAAGAAGCCCGATCATCGCCTCGACCCCTGAACGCGAACCAGTGGGCCTGGGCCGGCCTCAAGCAGCTGGAATTCCGCGGCATTCCAGTGTTTATATACAACCCCGGATACGGGGAAAGTGTTGTGAGAAACTGCGTAATTGATGCGTGATGGGGTATCTACCTGAGACAGCAAAAAAGAAAGCTGTTTTCGTACTCGTAGTTGCACGCGGAAGCGTGGGTCAATCACAAGCCCGTTCGACCCAAGGAACAAGGACCAGGGCAGGGGTATTACGCCTCGCGGTCTTAGCGTTGTCGCTAATCCTCCAGTCGCGGCCCTAGCAGGGACTTTTGCGCCCCCAGAACTCTTTTCCGGGACCAGCTTGTGGTTGCAATTGTTTCCTATTTGAACACGCCTCTTCGCTGCTGCTTCGGTGGACGTATCCTCGCCGCTCAACCCCTCCGCGGCACATGCCGACCCGTCCATAACACTGCGCAACGTGTTCCCGAACCGCAGCTCAAATCAACATGTTCAAGACCGTCGCGCTGGCCATGCTGGCCGTCGCCGGGCCACAGGGCGGCGGGACTTCTGGCTTCTGGTACTCGATGATGGACCATGCCGGGGCACCACGAGGCTATGCCCCGAACCTCGAGAATGCTGCAAAGTACAACGTCTTTGCCGCTGTCATGCCTGGCGACGGCGCTGGCCTCCAAGATGCAATCACTTCGGCGCCCGGCGGCGAGCGCAACAAGCAATGGCTGGCCTCTCAACCTCGGGTATGTCGCGTGACTCACGATGCAGCGCTGCGCAACTAACGCGTAGCCAGGTCGTCTATATCCCTCCTGGGACTTATGAAATTAGCAAGACTCTTTTCATGGAAACTGACACAGTTCTCATGGGAGACGCCACCGATGTAAGATCGTCGCTATCGCCTTATAAAATACGCATGCTCACCTCGCAATAGCCGCCGGTTATCAAGGCCGCAAAAGGATTCAGTGACGGAGTCTTGGTCAATGGTAAGAATGTTTCCATGTAGTGGCCAGAAGCGACACTTCTAATATGTAACAGGTCAGGATCCCTCTACCAGAGAAAAAGGTGAAAATTCTTTTGCCATCAGCCTCAAGAATCTCATTCTGGATACCACGGCTGTTGACGGAGGCAAGAACTTTACGGCACTTTACTGGGGAGTTGCGCAAGTCTCGCAGCTTCAAAATATTAAAATTCAAATGCCCAGTCCAAACAATGGCCAGGGTCACAGTGGCATCAGACTCGGACGAGGTTCCACGCTAGGACTTGCGGATGTCCGCATCGAAAACGGCCAGGTAAGTGTGTCGGCTCTCCAACATTGTTTCTGGCTACTAATATCTAGTAGAACGGTATCTGGCACGACAGCCATCAGCAGGCTCTGTACAAGAACATCCACTTTTACCAAAACGAGGTCGCCATGCTCATTTCTGGCGGCAACACCATCAGCCTATTGGCACCAGTCTTTGACAATGTCAAGTCTGGTATTCAAAACACCGGAGGCAGCCCATTCATCGGCATCATCGACGGCAAATCGATTAATTCCGGCACCACGCTATCGTCCTCTGTCCACCCATCCATTTTCATCCAAAACCTCGAGACCGACAACAAGGCCGACATTGTGAAGCTTCCCGAAGGCACCGAGCTTACAGCTGCCAAGCACATTGACAACTTTTCGTACGGAAATACGGTCGGCCGCGAGCCCATCTATGGGGCGACTGCGGGCTCCAAGAAGCTTTCCAGTGCCGCGGCGCCTGGCGGCCGCGTTCCTTCCGTCACGGTGCCGAATTTCGCCAACAACCCAGTTTCGGATTTTGTCAATGTCAAGGACCCGAAACAGAATGGCGGCCATACTGTTAAAGGTGACGGGACGCTCGACGAAGCAGACGTCCTCAACAAAGTCCTCGAATACGCGGCTTCGAAGAAGAAGATTGCCTACTTTCCATACGGCGACTACCATGTCGAGTCTACCCTAGTTGTTCCTATTGGCTCTCAAATTGTCGGCGAGGCATGGTCTACAATCTCTGGCGGCGGCAAGTTCTTCAAGGATGCTTCCAACCCGAAGCCGATTGTGCAGGTTGGCAAGGAGGGCGACGTCGGTGTTGCGCAAATTCAAGACATGCGCTTTACTGTCTCCGAGGTGCTTCCTGGCGCCATTATTGTCCAGTTCCAGGCCGCGGGCTCCTCGCCGGGCGATGTCGCGCTCTTCAACTCGCTCATCACGGTCGGCGGCACCCGGGGCGCACCCGGACTCACAGACTCTTGCAAAGATGCCAGCAACCCCTGCCAGGGCGCCTACCTGGGCCTCCATTTTGCGAAATCCTCCTCGGCCTACGTCGAGAACGTCTGGAACTGGGTGGCCGACCACATCACCGAGGACTTTGACGGCGGCTCCAGCATCGCGGCCAAGGGCGGCGCGCTGGTCGAGTCGACCAAGGGCACGTGGCTGCACGCGCTCGGCAGCGAGCACTGGTGGCTCTACCAGCTCAACCTGCGCTCCGCCGAAAACGTCGTCGTGACGCTGCTCCAGAGCGAGACCAACTACGAGCAGGGCGACCACGCCAAGAAGCTCGCGCCGTCGCCGTGGAAGCCTGACGGCGACGGCTGGGGCGACCCCGACTTTGCGTGGTGCAAGCACGACGACGGCCGCTGCCGCATGGGCCTGGCCAACTTTGTGCACGGCGGCGCCGACATCTTCTACTACGGCGCCGCGTCGTGGGCCTTCTTCAGCGGGCCTGGGTATCAGGACTGCGCGGGCCGCTTCCAGTGCCAAAAGGTGCAGCACTGGATCGAGAAGACGCCCAAGAACCTGCAGATGTACGGCATGTGCACCAAGGACACGGCGACGGCGCTGCGTCTCGGCGATGGTAAGACGGTGGGCGCCGAGGGAAAGTTTGAGGGCGGCTGGAATCCTGGCGCCAATATTGGCCGCTATACAAGCTAAAAACAGCAGAGATTGTTTTCTAATATTTTAATTCTGGTCTATAATTACGAACTTCATGTCTATATCTATCTAGGAATTCTACGAGTATTAATGCTACGAAATTGAGCCCTTTTCATGAAGCGTCGCCGTGGGATGTGCCGATAGATCGGCTCTTGACTATGAATGGTAATGAGTGGTACCTGCGGCTTACAAGACGGCCATTGTCGCGTCTGGTCTTCACGCCTCTCAGCCTAAAATGGTTACAGTCTTTATAGCATCGTCAATGCTCACTCTTCTATCACGAGTCAGTCAATTGTCCCGTGGCGGTCTTGTCACTAGCTTGTCAAGGATTGATGTTGGGTCATGCGGCGCCGCCAATAACCGTAATTAAAGAAACAAGGCTCATGTTAGTTACCGAAAGAAAACTAAAATGAGTTACTACGACGTATGCGTTAGCGTAGCTAAAACCGCAGTTAAAGTCAAGTCTGGTTCTTCTTGGGATGGCGTATCCGCCCTCCTGCTCAGCCATCGGGGTCACCGCCGTTGTAGACCATCCAACGACTCGTACGGGCCTGTGGTGTTGTCGGCCTGCGCCCCGAATCTGGGGAGAAACAAAAGTTGGCTCGTCTTTATTTACCCCGCTCGTGGGCTGTGTACCAGTAGGGCCGCCGGCTGTGTTCTGGAAGCTTTTCCCTTTCCAGCAAGCTCACCTTGTTCTCGCTGCGATTTGACAAAACTCTATCTATCGCTTAGTGGCAATTGTCTCGGCCTCTGCGACAGAAATGCCCCACCGACGATGTGATGTTGATAATAAGCTGGTGCTGCCCTTCGGTTGAAGTCGGCAGACAGACACCTGGTAATTAGACAAAAATTCCTTCTACTTTCGAAGACGCAATCAACCTGAGCGTGGAAGCAACAGGATTTCTTGTTTTCATTTCTGCATTATCACCATTATACCGCCATTGAAACCATCCAACATCTGACAACAATGCGCTTCCTTCATTCGGCATCTCTCGTCGCAACACTGGCGACACTTGCCACAGCCGACTCATCATCAACGGCGGTCCTCACCCAGACCGGGTTCGGGGACGGCACGCAGGTCACCGTGTGCACTGCGCAATTCACACTACCGATTCTGGAGGCCAACGGGACTGAGGGCTCTGGCGGTGGCAGCGAAACCACATCATCTCCGAAGGCCACATCCACCGACTCTGCTGCCGCGCCTCACCTGCTCGACTACCGGACAACCACGGCCTCAATGTTGGTTGCGCTCATACTGGCTGGGACTCTGTACTGATGTACAATATTTTGCACTGTACATTAGTTTATAGCTGAAGGCTGGACAAGATAAAGGCTTTAATATTAGCAAGGAAGAAGCACCTTTCCTACGAATCTATTGAGTCTGTGCACTGGATGATCTGCCAAAAATCCTGATTTCAGCCGTGATGTAATTCTGTACCAACGGGTTGCCTCGGCTTTCTTGATCGAAAGCTAGCCATCGTAAAGCTTATTTGGGCGGAGTTTTCTAGCGTCTCCGACATGAGTCGGTAGCCACGAACTAGCGAGTCTGTTCTAGACTACGAGACTAATAAGACCAGGCAGTGCTCATTGACTTATCCATTCTCAGCCTCCTGCGCATTTCCTAGACATTCGCTAAAGTTTTTATAACTAGCTCGTCCCAGGAGAAAGGAGGCAAGGTGCTGCAGCTCCTCAAAATATCTTTGAATTGCTTCTCAACGTACCGAACCCGTCCCGTCAACCATGAAGCTCATTAGTCTCATTTCCATGGGTAGCGCTGCCATGGGGGCGTACTTTCGCCCTGGTGAATGGGGATCGCAGTCCAGTGTCATCATGGCATGGCCTTCAGCCGACAACCCCGCGTACAAGAATGCGCAGGACGATCTGCATGCTGCGACGACGGACATTACAAACATTGCTCAGGCAGTGGCCAAGTTTGAGCCCGTCAAGTTGTTGGTCGTGCAGAGCCGCCTAGACGAAGCAAAAGCGCAATTCGCAGACAGCAAGAACATTACCCTGCAGCCGATCGAGACTTATCCCAAACTCGATCTCTGGATGCGCGACATGGCCCCGACATTTGTTTTTGACAAGACAAACACCAGTGGCCAGCTTCTTGGTGTCGACTACAACTTTAATGGATGGGGCAACAAGTTCCCGACAGGTTCATGTCTCTCGCTGGCATCCATGATATCCTACGACATGAAGATCCCGCGTGTCGCATCGTCTCTTGTGACGGAAGGCGGATCGCTCGAGGTTGATGGCGAGGGCACGCTGCTTGTGACGGAGAGCTCCGTCCTCATCGACAACCGCAACCCCGGCAAGAGCAAATCGCAGGCCGAGGAAGAATTCCAGAAGACACTCGGTGTCACAAAGACCATCTGGATTCCCGGCAGAAGGGGCTCGGACATTACAGACGGCCACATTGACGGCCTGGCCCGCTTCATCGCCCCCGGCAAAGTCCTCCTCAGCCGGCCGAGCACGCTGGACGGCGGCGGCCCGTTTGTCGACACCTACCGCGAGGCCCAGGCCATCCTGTCCAACACGACCGACGCCAAGGGCCGCACGCTGGAGATTACCGAGGTGACGGAGGCGGACCTGGAGAACATCGGCGCCGACAAGGACCTCGTCGCGGAGGTCCAGGATGGAAAAAAGGACTACCCGTCCTTGACGTATGTGAATTATGTCATGGTGAATGGCGGCATCGTGTTTGCCGCGTTTGGCGACAAGGATGCCGACGCGGCAGCGCTCAAGACTATACAGGGACTCTACCCTGAGCGAACTGTCGAGGTCGTCAACACGCAGACGCTTGCTTTCCTCGGAGGCGGGATACATTGTTCCACACAAGAGGTGCCAGCTGCCGAGTAACGCAATGGGCTTAATGAGTCGACTCATATTTGTATATTAATTCTAGAAAAAGCACAGCTGGTCTTTATACTCGAGTCAAATCTCGATGTCCCCTTGACAATGTCTTTTCTGCGGCATGTTCCTTATGAGCGCGGGGATCAGCGAGATAGTCTCATACCGGCGCGGCGGGGCACCCGTCAACACAGAGCCATCATTTCCAGATGCAACATCATCACATCCATTATGCCGGTCCGGCCACTGCTCGGGCGCCAAGTAATGAATCTAGCGCCGGTGAGCTTAAAATCCCTCGCGCCGGGAGTCTTCATCACATCGAGCAGCATAGTCGCCGTACTGGCCGAGTGACTCATAGCGCCCTGGTAGTTGAAACTTGTGAATGGAAAGCGAGGTAGTGAGCAACTTCAATCACCAAATCCGCTACATCTCCATTTCTACCTCGGGCCCAGAAAAGAAGAAGATCATAGAGAGCAACGTGGCACAATGGCAGAATTCGTGCCTGGCCTCACTATGGCAGGCGACTTCTTCGCCGAGGCGGTCCAGCCCATCTTGGCCGCGCACTTCCCCGCCCTGCAGTACGGCGCCGCCCTCATCGGCCCCGGCAGCGAGGTCCTTGGGTTCGACACGCCCATGTCCACGGACCACGACTGGGGCCTGCGCGTGTTTCTCTTCCTGCGCGAGCACGATGCGGCAGCCTTGTCGCGCCGCATCGCCAGTGTGCTCAGCCACGAGCTCCCGCCTACATTCCGGGGCGTGCCTCTCGGCATTGCTACGCAGACGACGACGTCGAGCGTGCGCGGCATGGAGCTCGTCGACGCCATGGACGGGCCCGTCAAGCACCACGTCGTGCCCATGACGGTCCGCCGCTTCTGCGAAGCGCAGCTCGGCTGCGATGCCACGACCGGGAAGCTGTCGGCCGCCCAGTGGCTCAGCATCCCGAGCCACGCGCTCGGCGAAGTCGTGAGCGGCGCCGTTTATGTAGACACCACCGGCGAGATCACCGAGCTGCGGCGGCGGCTGGCGTGGTACCCCCGGGATGTGCATCTCTACGTGCTCGCGGCCGGATGGCAGCGCGTCGGCGACGAGGAGCACCTCGCGCCGCGCGCGGGCCACGCCGGCTGCGAGCTGGGCTCGGCGCTGATTGCGGCGCGGCTGGTGCGCGACGTGATGCACCTCTGCTTCCTCATGGAGAGGCGGCACGCGCCGTACGCCAAGTGGCTCGGCACCGCGTTTAGCGAGTTGCACTGCGCGGCGGCCGTCGAGCCGGCGCTGCGGCGTGTGCAGACTGCCACGTCGTGGGAGGCCAGACAGGCGGCGCTGGGCGAGGCGTATACACTGCTGGCAGAGATGCACAACGCGCTGGGGCTGACGCGGCCGATGTGCACCGCGGTGTCGGCGTTTCATGAGCGCCCGTGGAAGGTCATTCACGGCGACGAGTTTGCGCGGGCGCTGGTGGAACAGATTGAGGATGACGAGGTCAAGGCCATTGCGTCGAGGTCGCTGATTGGGAGCGTGAGCCAATGGACTGATAACGTGTCCATGGAGCATGTAGCAAGCAAGAATATTCAAGGTATATACCAATAGTCCAGACTTCACAATCATCAAATAACATTTCCCAAAAGAAAAAGAAAGAAAGAAAGCCGTATTCATTATTCGTAGCGTCTCTCTGCCACCCCTAGCCCTATGGGTTCTTGATGATGTCCTTATTGCCCAGGACAAGCACCCAGTACACTTGTTTCCAGCCCAGCTGATGATACAATTTCTGGCCGTCCGGCGAGCCAATCAGCCAGCCCGTCGTTGCGCCGTGCGCCTGCGCCTCCGCGCCCAGCCTCTGCATCACCAGCGTGCCCAGGCCCTTGCGTCGCATGTCCTCTTCCGTCTTGATCCTGTCAAAGACGGCCATGTCCCCGTGGACGCCGACCTGGCCTCCCGCCGCCAACTTGCCGCCTTCTTCTTCTGGCGTCGTCACCCGGAGCCGGCAGCGCGTGGCCATGCCCGTCTGCGCCGTCTCCACGTCCTGGACAAAGGACGCCGCCGCCGCCGCCGTCTTGTCCGACGGCGGCGCGGGTGCGGGCAGCCCCGCCAGGTCGGCCACCATGAGCGCCTCCTGCGCGAGAATGTCAAAGCCGTGCGCCGCGGCCATGGCCCGGTACTCGCTCATGTCGTCGGCAATGACGGTGAGGAAGCGCTGCTTGTCTTGCAGCGCAATGGCGGCCGCCGCGTCAAACTCGGCCGCGGTCGGCTCGAAGCCAACGTACTCCCAGGTGCCGGCCGGCATGTCGGTACGCAACACGGCGGGAAGACCGGTCGGCAGTATCTCAACGACATATGCACGGATGGCAGCCCACACATGAATGTGGTGCTCAATGTCTTCTCGTTTGGGTTTGCTGAACGCCATTATT
Source organism: Samsoniella hepiali (assembly GCA_001455915.2). NCBI lineage: Eukaryota > Fungi > Ascomycota > Sordariomycetes > Hypocreales > Cordycipitaceae > Samsoniella > Samsoniella hepiali. The sequence goes on along the minus strand of LNDK02000066.1, from coordinate 6,138,000 downwards.
TTGGACAATTTCTCTTGTATGACCACGAAAAAAAAAAGGGTTGTACTGTGATATCGGCCGAGATGTATGTGTGAGTTTCGCATGCCAACAAGCAGGGAAGTCGTTGTATTTTAAGCTCGTTACTGTGACTCACGGTGAACGTTCTGTCAACACTAGCCAATGGCGTAAGGCTCATTGGCTTCGGGCTTGCCCGATGTAGTCGTAAGACGGTTCTTGTAGCCGAACGGCCGTTACGCGTCTACAGGCACGCCGCGTCAAGCCAAGAAGTCACAGATTAATTCCAAGCTTGATTTCTAATGGATCTGCAAAACGAATCGTACACAGTATTCTGATTACTATTGACTGCGTAGTATACCTTGCGTACATCGTGTTAGTTGCGCGTCGTCAAGTCCCACAAACTCTCCACAGTCACTTTGTCCATCCACTCAATGCCTGGCGTACCCTCCTGCAACTTGAACCCAACATCCTTCTTCTCCCCTGGGAGCAATACAAACAAATTGTCGTCGAAGAAGCCCAAAACATCATCTGGATGTGTCAACCAGGTGTACAGCGACACGCCCTTTGTTGCCTCAATGGTAAAGCCACCTGTGGAGTAGTCCTTGGTCAGCTCGAGACCAGGATCTGCAAATTTGGCGTCTTTGGGCCACACGGGCAAGAAGTAGTTGCTGTGGGTGAAACGTGTGATAGATTTGCTATTGGGAAGATGGCCATCTGCCTCAAGAGACATCAACAGGATCGCATCCTTTCGATCTGGCAGTTTGACGTCGGCAATATTTGTCTTCAATAGACTTGTGCTATTGATGGCGGGGACGGTGAAGTTGATGGTCTTGAGCATACCCGCATTGTCCGCAATTGGCTTGCCCTTGAGATCGACCCAGCCGAATGACAGTTGGCCTGACACAGATTCCCACAGATCCGACGTCACCCAAAAGTCCAAATCGCCGGATGTTTGGTTAAAGTACGGAGCAGCAATGACATTCTTGTAGACATGCCTGGCCACATATGGCAAAGCCTTCCAGCGACCGCTGTATTCAAGTGCAGCCCATGTAGGTGCCTGCCAGATGTCATTGAGCTGCCAGTACAGGGACCCCATCTGGCGTTCTGGCATGGCGCTTCCGCGGCGATAGAATTGAATTTGCGACTTGTAAAAGTCGGCCTGGAAAAGTTGCGTGGCATGGCACCAGGAGCTAAAGTTGGCCACGGAGTCGTCTTTGTTTGGGGCTGGGTAATATCTCTCGACAGCAAGAGTCATTTCAGCTAATCCCCTAGCACCCATGGTGAAATTTGTTCCCAGACCTCCAGGAGGGTAGTGATGGTTTCGGAGTGTAATAACAGAAGAGTTGAAGTGCAAGTCTTCAGGGTCCAATGCCTCCTTCCAAGTTGCTAGGCTCGGCATGCTGGTAAAGCCAAACTCGACAGCAAATCGCCCGACGGGATACTGGCTAGAATCGAATGAAACATTGCTGTCGTAATTATAATAGTCGGTATTACTGTAGAGGTTGCCTTTGGTCTTGTTGTTGTAGCGCTCAACCATGGGCACTGGTAGAGAAAAATCGATCTTGGTCCAGCCATTGTTGGCGCTGCTAGGTGTATACGAAATGGAGCGACTGTTCTCTGCAAGGATTGTGAACATGACCGTAATGAACAAGTGCTCATACTGTCCGAGAAAGTATGGATAGCGTTCTGGATCGACGTCGTGTGCCTTGGGTAGAAGCAAATTCTCAAATTCGTTTCCGCCCGCCCAACACGCCAGGGATGGATGATGGTTGATGCGCCGAATGTTGTATGAAAGTTCGTCGGCGACACTCTGCACAAAGTCGGGATAATCGGGATACAGGCTGTCGCTAAACTCAAATTCGCTCCAAAGCAAGATGCCTCTCTCATCAGCCAAGTCATAGACAAAATCCGGCAGATACGCGCCGGACGACCAAATTCGCAGCATATTGAAGTTTTGTGCTTCGACCGAATCAAACATGCGACTCATCCTTTCACCTGTTACACGAGGCCAGAAAGCATCTGGGGGGATCATATTAGCGCCTTTGGCGTAAAACTCGTGGCCATTGATTTGAAAGTGCCAGTTGTTTCCAGGCTGGTAGCCGCGGGCGATCTGTTCATCAGTCACATTACCGGTGCTAAGAAGAATCGTTCGAAAGCCAACCCTTCTCTGCGAGACCAAAGTATGCTCATTTGTCCCGCTGCCAGAGACTGACACGGTGATGGAGTACAATGACTGCTCGCCCATGCCGTTGGGCCACCAGAGCCGCGGCTTGTCGCCATCGATGACGACTGAGCCCGTGATTGTTGTGTTGGATTTATAGACATTCTCTAACTTGCCAGAGTAAAGTACCCGGGACACATCATCAGCATCCGTAATGATAGCTCGCATAGACTCTTGCTGGGGCAAATCGCCAATGTAGTCGAGACTGGCGTTGACCACCCATGGCTGGCTTTGGTCTGGTGGAAAATTGTTTACCTGGCCCTTGCGGTAAATATCGATGTTGGTATTCAGAGAATATGCTTCTCCGTCCTTGAGCTGAACAATGCGACCGTCTCGCCAGGGGCCGGTAGGGACAAAAGCAGGACCCCAGTCCCAGCCAAAGTCAGACTGCTCCTTGCGCACCCATTGTCGATTCGGGTACTCGAAGGGATAAACAACCTCCGGTGGCCAAGCTAGGATTTCGTCAGATTACTCATGAATAACTGGGCGTGGTGTGCTTTACTTTCAATGCCACTGGCATTCAGTTTGTTGATGATGGCTGGCACAGCGCCAAAGTTAATGCTGAGAACGGGCTCGCTTTCGCAGTCGGCGAGCGCTGATGTCACATTGAATTGCCACTGCTTGAACTGGTTATCAGTGGTTGCCACAATTTTGTCGCATAATTTTATGGTGCTGTAGGTGTCCAGGCCGTCGAAGACGAGCCAAGTAGACAGGCTCTTGTCAGTGGTCCTGTTCTCGTTAGTAGTAGCCCGTTTGTGCGACCGGTAGACTTACAGTCCGGCGATTGGTCTGGAAGTGTAGGTCCAATTCTGCTCGGAAATCCATCGCAGGTTTAAATCGTTTTGGCCGTGGTATCTAGTCGACTTAGAGCAGGTCTGTACGGAAGATCGGGGCGGATGGCTTACGGGTCATCTGGGAGCTAGTCAGCAATGGGAACGCGGCACCATCCAGGGAATATGGGATCAACTTACTGATTACATGAGCAGCATAAAGGTCAAGATGGACGTGCGACGGGAATTTTCCAGGCAGAGTGATATTTCCATGCTCATTGGTCACAGTCCAGGCTTCCGCGCTGAGAGAACGAGCATTGCTTGGCCCTTTGGCAGTTGCAGCCAGCGCCACAAAGCAGCACGACAGCGTAAATAGTATTTTCATCTTGGTTGTTGATTTACAGCAATCGTGTCGCTCACGATGTCGTCTTCGGCGGGATGGGTGTCCGGAATATATGCAGTGAGCGGAGGTATCAATACCCGTCCGTTCGGGTTGCACCACAGTGATCAGCAATGCTAGTGCCCAGTTTGGTCCCAGCTACATCACCAAACAGAAGTAGTAGATGGGAAGAATTGCTTCCCCCACGCACGTCGAGGCGGGGTTTGGTACGGGCGAGGAAAGTCTGATGTCACCGTCTTCCCACTTGGTACAAGTTCTGGGACAATGTTGCATTGCAGCTCCGGGGATGAGTGGGGGGATTAGCCGTCGGAAGATATTGGAAAAGGCTTTCCAGGACAGGATAGATGTTGGTGCCGATGTTCTATTGCAAAACTAAAAGAAAGCTTCAGCAAACATTTCCTGTCGCGCTCCTGCGGAGGCAAGTGGTAGTGGTAGAGTTGAACGTGGCCCCCCGTGCAGCTCCTGGAGCACGCATGCTAAAAGCGCCATAAACACTCCGAACAGCGCAGGACAGGCACGGCATTCACAAGAAAGACGGCATAGTGCTGGATATCGAATTTTTAAATTTGGTCGTTTTAAGGACGATCGGTGCTCCGAAATATTTGCCGCGCTCTTTCAGGCGTTTGGTCGACATCAAAGATACCAATCGTGGTGCTATTGTATGCCAGCTAGCGCCAGGTTGCCTGCCTACTACAGCTTCCCTCGCTGGTGTTTCCCAATCTTACATCTTCACTTTCTCTTCTTACCCCAAGAGCTAACCCGCCGTTATGCATCTCCATTTTTGCAGTAAATGAATGCACCTTTGTTCAAGCATCTCAATGAGAATATGCTCTCCTGCGCTTTAGGTTCGAGCAATGGCAGGCTGGGCCGGAGGATCGGCAAGTATCAAGAATCATGTTCAATAACACCATGTACTGGCTTTTGGTAACGTAGCTTGAATCGCTAAAACCTATGCTAGAGGTACGCTCTTATTATCTTCTTGTCTCTAAAGCTCCGGGTCTGTTGTATCGTCTACCGCAAAGGAGACCCCGCCTGGGATAGGCGGAGGCGACGGATCCTGGTGATGGTCATCCACGCTGCGAGGGTTGTCGCCCACGGGGTACGTCAAGCGTCCCGTGTCAACGTGAATACGCCAGTCCGCCATATCGAAGGCGCGCTTCATGGTCTGCACGAGCATAAGGTCGTCGCCCTTGGCGCCGATGACCCCAGCGGAAAAGGGCACGTAGGCAGCTCCATCACCCTCCGTGGCGATTTGTGCGACTAAATAATAACAAGTCAGTACGCCTAGTCCTTGACGGCGAGGGAGAACAGAAATTGGACCGAAAGACTTACATGGCGCGGACAGCTGCGGGGTGCCGAGAACAGGCGCAAGGATATCGGGATGGAGACCTTTGCTTGAGCCGAAGTTTCTACACACGGTTAGAATTTTCACGCTTCAGGTCTTTGCATTTTCCTGGTCGTCTTACACGGTGTTTGGGCCAAGAACCGGAACGATGATAGCGGCCTTGTCGGAGGCGTCCGTGGCGGTGGACGCAATGTTCTTGCTGAACCACGCCGTGAACACCGCGAGCTTCTTTGTCGCCGCCTTGCCGTCTGCTTTCGCCCCAATGGCCCTGTTTTCACACTGTCAGCAAGAGATTTACTACCCCTAACATGGCTCACGTGGCGTAAAAACGCACCATTGCTCTGCCACATTCGGCTCCGCGTACGGCGCCTCGCCAAACTTAGCCTTGAAGGCCGATCGAAACGTATCATAGTTGTGGTAAAAGCCGTAGCAAAACGCATCGTACGTCGCCTGTTTTTTGCATGTTAGAAAGAATCTTTGCACCTGGCAAAGCAGGTGCTGGCTTTACTCACATTGCCCAGGTAGTCGCCCAGTGGCTGCTTGTTGCCGGCGTCCTGGGGCGGATTCTTGACCCAGGCGTCTGCCAGGCTGATCCTGTCCGCCTTGACGTTGAGGGTCTTTTCGCACGTGGTGACGAATTCTTCCATCAGCGCATTTTGCTTTTCGGAGAGGAGCGAGGCAAAGTCAGTGGGGTAGACGATGCGCTTCGGCTTGGTGGTTGCTTTCCAGGAAAGCTTGAACGAAGGCGCAATCAGGTGCACGAGATCTTCGAGGCTACGGCCGGCCAGCCCAGTAGACTGGAATTTCCTGGAGCATCTTGTCAACATGCTACACTTGCAAAAAGTTGCAGAAGTACGTACGGGGAGCTCGTTCGGACTCCTTTTTGAGAGGCGGTTCCAGCAGTGGCCCGCAGTGTGAACAGACCGTACGCCGCGGCTTGCGGGATTGTCCCGTCAAGGGCTTTGGCAAGTCAGCTTCGAAAAGTCTCCAAAAAGGCACTTTGCCGGTGCCCCGCATCGCTCATCTTACCTCCTTGGCTGATGGAATTCTCCAACCAGGTGTAGTTGCTGAGAGCAGAGCCCGCACCGGCGGCCGCTCCCCCGGCAGGTTGCTTGCCGTCGCCGCGAGGGTTGACGGGCGCGGTCGCGTCCACCCACGAGGTGCCCGCGGCGAACTGCCCATCCTTTGTCTTGCCCACAATGATGGCGCCCTGGTCTAGCAAAAGCTGAACGTACGCTGCGTGCTGGGAGGCCGCGCCCGGATAGAGAGATGTCCAGTTTTGGCTGGACAGGGTCGTCGGCAGGCCGGCAACGTCAAAATCCTGCGGGACGGCGTAGCGGAGACCAGAGAGCGGCTTCTTGATGGACGGTCCGGGAAAGTACAGCCGCGACGGCACAGGAATGGGTCGGAATGTTCCGTTGGTGAGCGCATCGCCAAGATCGACAAACCTGCGAGTACGGAGATTAGCCACCGAGTTCCTGTCTCGGCTGTGGGGATGCGGGGTCACACCGTTCAAAGGTGTCGTGCTTCTCGGATACGATGCCTGCTGAAAAAGCGCCTAGCTCATCCTCATAGATCCTATACGCCTGGTGTAGTTCCTTGCCGTGCAGAATATACGGCCCCGTGGGTAGATTGGAAAACGGCGACGCCTTGGTGCCCGCGTCTGGCTTGCTCTCGGTGACCTGCACGGTGTAGGTTTGCTTGCCGGGTACAGAGGTGCGTCTGGCACCCACAGCGCGTTTCGTCTGGTTTACGCCTGGCTTTTCGACCAGGGCAAAGGCGAACTCGCTCGAGTAGACATCGTCAAAGAGCTCGAACCCCTTGAGAAGATCGTCCAGGCCCGGGTTGTTGAGCTCCTCGGTGCTGATGAGTGTGACGGGGAGGACGGCATCCGGGTTAATGTCCTCTTGTATCATGCCCTGCGGAAGAAGGATTAATTTCTTTCTAAAAAAAAATTCGGCGAGACACATGTTTCTTTTTAGGGCCATCGGAGGCGGCTTACCAGAATCTCGGGGTGAAGGAGGTAGCTGACCCCTGCAATTACTGCAGTGAAAAGCGGCTTCATAATGGCGGTGCTAGTGGCCAACGCATCAAATACTATTCGCCTCTCAACGCAATGGACGACAGTGAAAGGTGAGGTCGGAGAGAAGCGGAGAGGAGAGGAGAATTATCATGTCAGACGTGCATCAGGGCACCTGTCGAGTACTAACCTCAATTAATACTTAGTAAGCTCATTGAAAAAAAGGTACCTGTCACTAGACAGAACATAGAATTACTTGTCTTCTAACAATTAACAGCAGCATCTTCGTAGATAATGCAACTGAGCTCAAGCTTCTTAATAGTGTAAGCTACACTCTTGTATGTTTTCCAACGGTTGCATGCCGAAACCGGCGCGAGAGAGGCTGAACCCAAATGCTGGCAGCCTAGCGACGGGCCGCCTCGATCCCCATAGATCTTGAGGCGCCCGCCACCATGATCTTGTCACGTCAAATGCGTATTGTGCTTGCGATCGACGAGTTTAATACACGATATACATAGCGTTAAGCAGCTAAAGAGATTAGAGGAAAGATAACCCTTGATTACTATATAATTCTAGCTGTATGCGGTGGCCCGTGCCGTTTCTAGCAGTCCGTCAGTCAATTTCATTTCTATCAAATGCTTTCCACTGTCTGGCCACCGAAACAAATAAGTGTATGACTTCATCTTGAATATGACTTGTTCGGTTTCCATCGCTCGCCAAGTGTCGTACCCGCAGTTGCAGAATAGGTCCGTTTGTTATCCAACTACCGTCGCTGATTAGTAGTACGTCACCTCCTGCCCGGCAGGCTCCAAAATTTCGCCGCCGTTGAGAAAATCAACCATGCATAGGTCGTCTGGCCGCCTCGCGCCTCTACGGCCGTCCACGGTGTCGAGCGCAAAAAGACCCAGGGTTCGCACAAAGGCAGACTCCAGGGCGCGCGTGTGCACCCGGAGCACCTCGTAGTGGTCGAAGAACTCGAGGTCAAAGGCCAGGTCAAGGTGGCGCTGCAAGAAATGGACAAAGAACTTGGCCCAGAGCGGCGGGATCTGCAAGCCTTGCTCGTAGTCGGTCATTTGCTCCGACCCGCTGTTGACCCCCTCGACGAGATCAAAGACACGATCCAGCCGCGCATCCGCCGTGCTGGCGGCCGACAGCCTGTCCGGGTCCACGCTCAGCGTCACAAAGTAGCGAAGCGGCGCCACCAGGGCCCGTCCCGGCATCGGCGATGGCTGTCTCTCGTCTCGACGGCGTGCCGCCCCGTGCCCGTCGAGGACCGCGTGCATCGTATGCGCCATCCACAGCACCTTGACGAGTTCCCACACCACATGATGCGCGTCGGCATGGCTGTGTCCCTCCAGCGCGCAATCGCGTACGCCCTCGCCGGGGCATGCTTTGGCGCGGCCGCACCCCCGCGCGAAGCGGTCGGCCATGGCCTCGCGACCCGCCCGGTCGTCGTCGAGCAGGTGCCGGAGCAGCCAGGCCCCCAGATCCCCAAACAGAGCCGCGTCCTGCGCCGGCGTCGTCAGCGTCTGCAGCGCCGGCCACCGCGCCGCCAGCGCCTCGGGCTGCCTTGGATGCGAGTACCCGTCCGCGGACTCGTTGATGTCGTCCTTGGCCAGCGCGCGCAGAGGCGCCTGGTACACGCCGGCGAGGGCGGCGCCCACGGCCAGCGTCAGGTACGTCGTCTTGCGGAACCCGCGGCGCCACTCGTCCATCCGCGCCGGCTCCTCGGGCGCCTCCTCGCCGTCCCGGTCCTCAGGCTTGCGCAGCGTGTCGTCGGCCACGAGGCGGCTCTCCAGCGTCTCGGCGAAGCGCTGCAGGTTCCAGACGGCCCGGAGCTCAGCCACGTCGGGCGCCCGCGTCCCGCCGCCGACGGCGTCCATGGCCAGGACGCCGGTCGGCGCGTCGGCCCTCTCGGCGGCGTACAGACGCTCCGTCGCGCGGACCTGCGGTTCGGTCAGTGGAAAGGTCTCCCTGCATGTGGTGATGGGAAACGTACCGCCAGCAGCGCTCCGTGCGCGCTCATCATCTCGCGACGCCAGAAACGCCATATCATACGCGCGCCGCCATCTTGGGCACACCATGCCTGGTGCGTGTGCTGGCACGTAAAAGCCAGCGCCCACGCATCGCAAAACGAGTCGCAGCTGTCGAGGACGTGGGTGACGATCTCGGCTGGCAAAGACTGCATTGGAGTGGTGGAAGTGGCTGCGGCGAAAGGTGTGGTGGGCAAATGGCACGAGCGAGTGAATACAGTGGACCCTACGTTCATCTGTCTACTCTACCGATTGCTTGTGCCTCCTTCATTAGCACATCGGAGACGGCGTGCTTACAAACTAACCATGGGGCCGCCAATACATGCGACATCCTTTATGCTGCACCGAATCCGTTTTTTTCAAGTTGCGGAAGTGGGCAGCTGACTATGTCATCTGTGGCATTATCTTAGCAGCAGCCATAGGCTGTGCAATCCATCTCATTCAGCCTGTTGTGATGTGCTTTCCATCTAGCGGTGCCTAGTCCGCCTTACAACAGCTCGTGAGCACGGGGGTGGTTCAGCGTCCAAGCCAGCGTGCAACATGTCCATCTATCATAATCTTTAAGTCTCGTAGTCTATCATTGCATCCCGCCAATGTTCGAAACCAGACGCCGCCGAAGACGAGGTCGGTTTGGTTGCGTAAAATGCCCGAGTTGTAGTTAGCGAGGCACCCGAACGGACAATGCTGAACTACGGTTGCCGCGATAATCCTTATTCCACATCAGAACGGGATAGAAAGGCCAAATAGAGGCAAGAAAAGCGGTGTGTAAGACGGAGTGTGACACAGTTCATTGTAATTTGTCAGTAATAAGAACATCGCAAGGAACAAAGACGCCTTTTGATCATGATGTGGTGTAGGTTTGCTGCTTCATTGGGGCCAAAGCCTGTCGATGTTTGTCTTAGATTGCCCTTGCATATTAAGCTCTCGATGCACTGAACCTTCAATAAACTTGTAAATGCTGGTTCGAACGACTGGAAAAGCTCACCCGCGGTCCAGTTCCCATACCAGAATCTGCCACCCACGTGGAGAGCATCTACGCTGCCCCTGCCCGCGATTCAAAGCAATGCTCCTGACCAGTCGTCCTTTGAGGATATCGTTCTCGCGCGCGATGCTTCGTGCCGCATCACGGCGTCCACGCTTGCCACCGAGATAGCCCACCTCGTCCCCCGGAGCGAGGATACCTGGTTCGCCACGAACCATATGTCTCAGTACTTATCGCGGCCCGAAGCATTCACCGCCAACTCTACTGATGACGGTCGTGACGCCATGCTGCTCTGTTCCAATATCTACTCCGCCTTTGACCAGCGCCGCTTTGTCGTCGTTCCAAAATGGGACGCCTGGGCGATGCATGTTCTGTCCGGGCTGCCCGGGGATGAGCTGGCTGCCATGTACCACAATGTCCCACCGCAGCAGCTGTCGGGTCCAGCGGTTGAGTGTATATTTGCGCGCTTTTCGTGGAAGGTGCTTGCCCAGGGCACCTTTCTACGGACTGGTGTTCCACGCCGTCTTGTCATTGTCCGAGGAGAGGAAGGCGTGCCGAGCGTTAGCGGTGTGTCTGGACAGGACTGCCGTGCCATGTTTGTGCCTGCTCTCGTGTCTCGGTCTAAGAGTCGCAGCCAGAGCCTGAAGAAACGCGTACGGGATGATACAGCAGAAGGGGGTGGCGGAGAGGAATATGGCGACTTGACAGATGGTGATGATGCTGTATGGGATACGCGTGGGCGGCCCAGGAAACGACTCAATCCGTTGTGGTATCTACGCTTGGATTTCCACCTACATCATTGTCGCTAAGCCTCTCGCATATGCTGTTGATCTTGGAATGAATCGCTCTCTTCTCATTTTACTGGTCTTGTTTTCGGCCATAGGCGAGCGTGGATGGTTGGTAGAAACCGACACATCTGAGGCGTGGCGACACTTCATCGTTGATTCTGAATGGGTGATGAAAGACATCTAGGAGTTGTTTTTGGTTTGGGGACCGGGAATTTATTTTCGTCTTTAATTTAGCTAGAGGGAGGGCTGTAGGACATAGATTGAGGGTGCAGGGTAGTGTCACAGGATGGGGAGGGACCCGATGCACAAGGCAGAGAGTCCTTTCGTCGGGAGAAACATTTTTAGCGGCTAACAGAAAATCAATAATGGTTGACTGATACTAGCTCAATAACGGCCGTAGCATGCCACTGGTATGATCGACTGCCGGGCAGGTGTGCAGGTGACACACCAGTTCGCATCACATGGTACAGACACGACAGTATGAGAAATGCGACGCGGCACGGAGCCCGGGAGACGCGCCCAGCTAGTGTCCTCGGAAGAGGCGTTCTGCCATGGCCGCGCAAGGTGCACTGTGTAATGCGGTATACCCCAGATTTGACTGGCACCATGGTGGCATTATTAGTAGGCAGACTCCAAGACACGAGCCAAGGGAGTGCATTCACGACGCGGCGGGGGGAAAAATGCCTGTGGCGCATTGTTCTGTAAATACCGCCGCAGTAGGGGCGCGTGACTAGGCAGGACCCTGAGAAGCGAAGCCTCGGGAGATGGGATCGAGGTGCATGAGCTAGGCTGTCGATTCGGCGTAGATGCGTACACGCATTGCGGAAAGCCGATTTCCTTTTTGTTTCGAGGCGGACTGTCTAATGATGACGCTGATTCAGGACCGGGGGGCGGGGGGCCACTCACCCGCTATGGGCGGTCATTTGCAGCATAATTTAACGCCCTGTTGGTGCAGTACTATTTACAGCCGCTCACTTCCCGAGGATAGTGGCAGCACCGCTGTAGGTATTCTAGTAGTAACCAGCTGCCGGCGCTCGCTGGGGCCACAGCCGGCTGCCCCACGCTGGCCGGGGACACTGCGGATCCCTCATCAGCGCTGCGAGTTGCCGCTGCTGCTGCGAAGAAAAAGGAAAAATAAGACAAAATAGCAAAAATAACAAGAATAAGTAAAATGGACGAAAAACACATGTAGAAAATATGAAACAATTACTTGCCAACTTCGACCATCATTATACAGCTGATACGTCTCTCTGTCTATACTGGAGTGGCGTCTTTTCATGTCACCCACATAGCCCCCCTGCCCTGCAAGTTTGCTTAATGGGTCTCCGCCTACAGGTACCATCACCTCTGCAACCCTTCTCTCCACCTCGAAGCGCTCGTTCCCATCTGCTCTTTGCTTCCTTTCATCAACCACCAGACAGCTGGGCTGCATCTACCCCCATCCTATCCCGGCCTGGCTCTCGACCGCCGTGCACTCTGCTGCCGCTTCCACCCATCGTCCCAGTGCAGCAGGAACGAGACGCCGCCGCCCGACAACAGCTTGCGCTAGGCTCTTGCTGAGCTTCGCCTGCCTTCCCGCACCCGAGATTCTCCACCCGAGCCAGACCCAGCGACCGACGCATACCAAAACGTCAACAAAACAATCGTCGTCGACACCACCCTATTTGTGCCATCGAACAACCGCTATTCACCTTTTGCCGCTACGGCCGTCGCGCCAGCCATGGGTATCTGTAGTTCAACATGCTGTGGAGGTCCGTCTTCCTACCCGCCCCTGCCCGCGGCCTCGTCTGCCGCTCTGCCGCTGTCGCCATTATTCCTGTCCCGCCTTCTGACACTCCCCATTCACAGGCCGATCCCGGGATGACCCCTACGAACCCGTCCTCGCAGATAGCGAACGTGAAGCTGTTGCCGACCTTTTGCAGTTTCTCGAAAATGTCAGTAGCCTCTCGCCGCCATGCCCGCCTACCGCCCCCAGCATGCTAACAATCCAGATAGCGTGGCGAGACAGACTTCTTCTCCGGCGAACCCCTCCGAGCACTCAGTACCCTAGTATTTTCTGAAAACCTAGATCTTCAGCGTAGCGCAAGCTTGACATTTGCTGAAATTACCGAGCGCGGTATGTCTGCTTTCCACCTGGCCTGTTGGGGGTCTCCTGCTGACTTTAGCTCCAGATGTCCGCGAGGTCGACCGCGATACCCTTGAACCCATCTTATTCCTCCTCCAAAGCTCTGATGTCGAGGTCCAACGAGCCGCCAGTGCTGCACTCGGCAACCTTGCTGTCAATAGTATGATCCAGCTCTCGAGTCCGTCATGGCAATATCATGCTAACCATCGATCCATTAGCCGAAAACAAAGTCCTGATCGTCCATCTCGGTGGCCTGACCCCCTTGATCAGACAGATGCTATCGCCAAACGTCGAAGTCCAATGCAACGCTGTTGGATGCATTACCAATCTTGCTACACACGAGGAGAACAAGGCCAAAATTGCTCGTTCCGGTGCTCTGGGGCCGCTCACCAGACTGGCCAAGTCTAGAGACATGCGCGTTCAGCGCAACGCCACTGGTGCCCTTCTCAACATGACACATTCTGGTACGCTTCTCTATCAAGAACTGCTTACGAATCAGCCGACAGCTGACAACGCTTTAGATGAAAACCGCCAGCAACTTGTCAATGCTGGTGCTATCCCAGTTCTGGTCCAGCTCCTCGCTTCACCCGATGTCGATGTTCAATACTACTGCACCACCGCCCTCAGCAACATTGCTGTGGACGCCAATAACCGAAGAAAACTGGCCTCTTCGGAAGCCAAACTTGTGCAGTCTCTCGTTGCACTCATGGAGTCATCATCCCCCAAAGTCCAGTGCCAGGCTGCCCTTGCTCTCCGAAATCTGGCCTCCGACGAAAAGTACCAACTCGACATTGTCCGAGCCAATGGTTTGGTACCCCTGCATCGTCTCCTACAATCCTCATATCTTCCTCTGATCCTTTCCGCTGTCGCTTGCATTCGCAACATATCCATTCACCCGCTGAATGAGTCTCCTATTATCGAGGCCAACTTCCTGAAACCTCTTGTCGACTTGCTCGGCTCTACCGAGAACGAAGAAATTCAGTGTCACGCCATCTCGACTCTGAGAAACTTGGCGGCCAGCTCCGACAGAAACAAGGCCCTGGTTCTGGACGCTGGTGCCGTACAAAAATGCAAGCAGCTGGTGCTGGACGTTCCCGTCACAGTACAGTCTGAGATGACTGCGGCTATTGCTGTGCTGGCTCTCAGCGACGACCTGAAATCTCACCTGCTGAACCTTGGCGTATGCGACATTTTGATCCCCTTGACGCACTCGCCAAGCATTGAGGTCCAGGGCAACAGTGCGGCTGCCCTTGGCAACCTGTCTTCTAAAGGTATGTGAACTTTTTCTTTGCAAATCTCGTAACATGCACTAATTCATTGCTAGTTGGTGACTATTCCATCTTTGTTCAAAACTGGACTGAGCCCAACGGCGGTATTCACGGCTACCTGTGCCGCTTCCTTCAATCCGGCGATGCCACATTCCAACACATTGCTGTCTGGACCTTGCTTCAACTATTCGAATCGGAAGACAAGACACTGATTGGCCTCATTGGTAAGGCCAATGATATCATTGAGCATATCCGAAACATCGCGAACCGCCAAATCGAGGCAGAGCCCGAGTTTGAGGAGGAAGACGAGGGTGAAGTCGTTAACCTGGCTCAGCGCTGCCTGGAGCTCCTTGGACAGAGCATGTCCAAGGCTCATATTGAAGGTTGATTGAACTTTGTGCATGGCCGCCGCGAAACTGCCGTATAGCGGATGGACATTGTGTGTGTTTGGGCGTCTTTCGAAGTGAGGTGCAACTGGTGGAGGCAAAGCACTTTGCCCGCTCCTCGAAGCTAACTTTCATTTTCTATGCCTGGAGTTTTATGTTTGGTTGGTGGCTTATGCTGGCGCCCTGCGAACCACTGCCAAGTTTCAGTGGCAGGCAGAGGTTGTGAGCCTTGACAGTCTCAGTTCAGCTCTCTTTTTTCTTCTTTATCTTGTACAAAGCATATGCGGCGCGTTATTGCTGCTAGCCCAGCATTTTATAATTTCAATTTCTGAGCCCGTGAAGCATGCGAGGGCCAAGTCCAAGGATGGTGTAATTAGACAATGCAATGTTACTATGGTATACCCTGATACAATCCTTTCTATGCTATGTGATTATTGTACAGTGATGATACATGCTAACTAACTCACACTTATTGCTCGACTCGCTGTAGCGGATTCTCGAACCATTGGCGTTCGCGCCATGGCAAGACTTTTGCTACAACTTTGCCCTGTATGAGGGCAAGGGGTAATGGGCCAAACGTTCTCGAGTCTCTCGACGCCACCAGGTTGTCACCAACAACCCAACAATGGCCGCCTGGAACCTGTACAAGAGTCAGCGGCGAGGCCCTCTCGATAAAAGAAAAGAAAAGAAAAGAAAAAGGGTTGAAGCGTACCTGTATCATGCTTTCTTCCCCCTGCTGACCGGGCGTCCCCACCGAGACGTAGTCGCCCGGCAATCCGATGATGCGCTTGACGCCCATGTCGTACTTGGCAAAGGGCATCTGGTAGAGGACCAGGTCGCCGACGCACACGCCGCGGCCGAGCCGGTACCGCTTGTCGGTGCCGATCCAGTCGCCGTACGTGGAAAAGGTCGGCAGCATCGAGGGCCCGTCGGCGGGGCCGACCTGGAAACCGTGCGTGGCGACGAGGTGCCAGGCGAACCCGAGCTTGGTCATGCCGACGAACAGGCGCACGCCGGGACGGCTGAAGAAGCGCGACGCCATATTTGGTTGTCCTGGGGGCGGGAGGGTCTCTGATCGGGAAAGGCGAGTGCTATGATTGCGTCGATGGGCTCATTATGATTAGGCGTCGTGAGCAGGACGCAAAGAAGTGTCTGGCTCACAATTAGATGATGGAGATGTGAGTGACGAGGAAATCTGTGGTTCGTTCTGTTCATGGATGTCGCACTGTGGGGCGTTGCGCGGAGGACTAATTGGTAGCCACAGCTTCAGAGCTAGCCAAGCTCAACCTCCTCCTTCTTCACCTCCACATTCAACCAAGATACCCTCGCAATTGATCATTTCTCTGCGTTGTCCGCTTGCGCCACCGCGACAATGGCAGCATTGAGCAACCCGCGATGCCTCTTTAACTCCCGAGCCGCGCTGCAGAGGGTCTTTTCCCTCGCGACGCCGACCACCGCCGCCGCGCGACACCTCGCCGCCGGAGCCACCGCTGGCCACGTGCTGTCCGGCCAGGTGCGCACCTATGCGGCCGGGCCGCCCCCGCGGCGCGTTCCTCGCGGGCACCGGTCGGTCGACTCGGTGGCCGACGGGCCCGGCGCCAACGACGACCGGGGCTTCAGCCCGCTGTTCACGACGGCGCAGGACATTGAGCGCTCGCAAAAGGACCGCATGCCGCAGGACTTTGAGATCAAGGACCCCAAGATCATGGTCCTCGAGAACGGGTCCATTGCGGGCCCACTGTCGACGAAATACGTCATGAGCAAGCTGGACGAGAAGACGGAGTCGCTGCGCATGATTCGGCCGTACGTCCCCAAGGGGTCGCCGCTGCGCAAAGGCGGCAAGGCAGACAATGGTGGTGGTGGTGCTGCCGCCGCGGAGGCCACCGCAGCGCCCAGCGGACGAGGACTGCCCCCGATGGCCGAGCCGCCGGTGACGCAGGAGGAGCAGTTTGCGCTGTGCGAGATTGTCAACAAGTTTGAGGCGTTCCTGAAGGAGCAGGAGCGGAAGCAGAAGAAAAAGGCCAACGCCAAGCCCAAGACCAAGGAGATGGAGCTGACGTGGTCGATTAGCGAGCACGACCTGCAGACCAAGCTGCGCCAGCTCGGCGGGTTCCTGAGCAAGGGCATGAAGGTGAACCTGGTGCTGGGCCGGAAAAAGGGCGGCGCCAAGGTCGAGGACGAGGCGATGTGGGCGCTGCTGCGACGGATCCAGAAGGAGATGCAGGCGTTGGACGCGCGCGAGATGAAGCCGCCCGAGGGCGAGGTGGGCAGGACAATGAGGCTGCATCTGGAAGGGGTGGTGAAGAAGCAGACGTGAGAGGGAGGGAGGGGGTATGTCACAAAACTTGATGTAATAGGTCTTTGTATTTGCATTTCTTGTTGTGCTGAGGAGACGGGGCACAGTGTATATATACCATCGTGTCAAATGAAAAAAAAAACATGTCATGTAGAAAATCCAAGCTCCCTTTTTGTTTTGTAAAAGCCTGCAGACCCCAAAAACGCCAATTGTCATAAACCGAACAAGCAGATGCCAAAAATGTAGCCACTTTCCTCATAGAATCTCGTCCAGACCATCGTCCACGACGCCCTCTGCCGTCTTTCCCTCTTCATTCTCATCCGTCTCCCACCCATCCTCCTTATCCGCGTCCGTCTTTTTTTGCTTCTTGGTCTTGCTCTTCTTCTTTTCCGCCGCCAGCAGCTCCTTGTCGCCATCCTCGCCATCCTCTTCGTCCTCGCCGTCCTCATTCACATCCCTGTTGATCGCATCCCACGCCTGCCGCCTGCTGTCCACGGTGCGCTGCCGGGTGAAGCTGCGCTTCACCTTGTTCGAGGTGCGCTCCATGACGGCCTCGGCCATTTCCATGCCCTTTTCGCGGCGGCGGCGCGCCTTGGCCGACATGTGCGTCTTGCGGTGGCTCGTCCGCTTCTGCACGCCGGCGGCGTGCTGCACGGCGAGGACCGAGGGACGGTCGGTCGGCTTGCTGTGCGGCGGCGGCTGCACCGCCTTGAGGGACTTGTCGGTGTTGATGCTGGGCGAGGTCGCGCGGCGGGCGGCGCGGGAGCGCTTGGAGGGTTGGGCTGGGAAAAAGCAGGTCAGTGAGGCATTCGGGTCGTGTGGGTGGGAATTGGACGTACATTTCGCCTTGGCCATTGTTGTGGTATATTATGGTGAGTTGTGTTGGTAATTTTTCATGAAAAGTGCATTCTGCACTGTTCCGATGGTGGGGGAATGTCGGTCTGCCAGGCACTTTGATTTTTTTTTCTGCGAGTCACTATCGATAGTGTTTGCCCGCCTATTTTGATAGCGGCACTGGAGGTGGGCTTCCCGTCGGCAGCTCGGTGTAGGTGGGGTTGCGCAACTGCAAGAGAGATGGAAGCATATTGAACCATATGTAGCACGTGGCCTTGAATCAGGGAGACGGCGTCGGCTTGGGAAAGCCGATTAAATCAATTGTGCTCGTTGAGTAGATGCGAGACATTTCTTTTGACAGGAAGTTCCAAGGTTCGAGAAAGAGATGTGCGAAGAATCACGGCTGTAGCCGGGAGTACAGTAAGTGGGGAAAAAAGCAAAGATAAATCAGCTACTTGGCCATATTTTCATTAGAATTACATGGCTACTGAGCATTGGAGCAGCATCTTTTTCTGTCATCATCCTGGCTGGGTAGGGGTATGCTGCTGGGCTTTGGATGGTCCGAGAGTTGAACGGAGATGTTATGTTGATTAAGCCGGGAGTACTTCGAAAATGTCTCTTCCTGACGAATTCCAGCCGTTTTTATCCCGAGATTGATATTCAGGACAAAAACCTTATCGTCGCACACATGCGCAAGAATTTAGAGATGTAAGCCACAGCAGGCGTCATGGCTCGCCGGTGTCATGACTCCCCGGCGTATGTATTAGAGATGAGACAAGCCCCTGCTTTGTTGATTGACTCGGTTTAATCGTGCCCTCCTCGCTCGCAGGCCTCGTCTCGACGAAGGAGCATCATCTCTTCGTCAACGGCGAGGAGTTCGAGCAGGAGAATGGCATCGGATGCGAATGGCAAGGCAGCAATACTAGCCGCACTAAATAAAAAAAGGAATTCTATAGAGAACATCACACCTATAGCTTCTTTATAGCGTCTATTATACTAGGTACCTAGGTTGTGATATTATCGCGAGGCCTAGCCGTGGGGGTCCTACAGCTCCGGTGGGGTGACATGAATTTCTGCCAGTGCACTGTAAACTAACTACCTTACAGAAGCTTCAGCACTGTTGCTGCCCCTCCAGCCGGGACCCAACAAGGTTTGGAGCGCCAGCCAAATCTCAACCAGTAGCATTATCAACGAGCCCCAATTTTCCTCTTAATAAACCCTCTGCTTCCTCGTCATCCATCTCGAATTACCCTGTGCGCTAGCCTTCAACCCCACCTGTTCTCTCCTCCGTTGCCCTTCAACCCGCGATATCATTCATTACCCGTCCAAGTGCCTCGTGCCTCGTGCCTCCTGCTCCCAACTCCTCCCTGCAGTCTGTACGCCACGCCCGCTAGCCGTTGATCCCGCCGCGTGACACATGCCACGATGGAGGGCAGCGAAGACTCGTCTAGCGCTCACATGGGCTCTGCCCCCGCACATGCCGCCGCCTCGCAGCAACCCGAACCAGGTGCCAGTCCCGGAACCGGCAGTGGCCTAAATCCCGGAGGGCCCAGACCTGCTGCCGCTGCCGCCGACGATGCGCCAGCTCTGCCAGAGTTGACACTCCCTCCCATTGTGGCCCCCTCATCCTACTTGCGAGTCCAAAAGCCGTCTGCCCCGACCGTCATGGCTTCTGCGCCTGACACCAAGGCCCCGAGTCCTCTCGACCGCGAGCAAAAGGAGGGCCTGGTACGTCGAGACCCCTCCATCTGGTCCCCTCTGGACCGCGGCGCCGCTCTCTGCCCAGTCTGCTAACCGTCCCGACCTGCAGGAAGCCATCCGCGACTTTCTCAAGGTCCGCACCAGCTACGACGTCCTGCCGCTGTCTTTCCGCCTCATCCTCCTCGACACCGACTTGCTCATCAAAAAGAGCCTCAACATCTTGCTCCAAAATTGTGCGCCCATCCATCTCTGACGCGGCTCAATGCCGAGCACTCTGCTGACTGCCGCTCTTCTAGCCATCGTCTCTGCCCCGCTATGGGACTCGCAAATATCGCGATTTGCCGGTCTCTTGACCAGCACCGACTATATCAATGTCATTCAATACCATATCCAGTATCCCGATGAGATGAGCAAGCTCGACCAGTTCCGCCTCCGCAGCCTGCGTGGTAAGAGCACCCTCCCGAACCCCTCATTCGTCTACCCCGCTCAGGCGCCAACTAACATGTGCCCAAGACATTGAAAAGGCAATTGGCGCTGTTCCAATCGAAACACTCTCCGTCCACCCGTCCCGTCCTCTGTTCGAAGCATGCAGACAAATGCTAAAAACCCGAGCGCGGAGAATTCCCCTGGTCGACGTCGATGACGAGACGGGCCGCGAAACCCTCATCTCCGTCATTACCCAATACCGTATCCTCAAATTCATTGCCGTGAACAATGCGGATTATACCGTCATGCTCAAAAAGACGGTCCGCGAAATCAACCTCGGCTCCTACAACAATCTCGTCACCTCGACGATGAACGCCACAGTTGTTGACGTCATTCGCCTCATGGTGGACGGCAACATCAGTTGCATCCCCATTCTGGACAACGACGGTCGGGTCCTAAACGCATTCGAAGCGGTCGACGTCATTCCGTGCATCAAGGGCGGCGTGTACGAGGATCTCGGTGGTTCTGTTGGAGAGGCCCTCTGCAAACGTCCAGACGACGCGCCCGGCATCTACACCTGCAGCGAAGACGACCGACTTGACGCCATCTTTGACGCTGTCCGTAAGAGCAGAGTACACAGACTGATTGTGGTTGACGATGACAACAAGCTCAAGGGCGTCATCTCGCTTTCGGATATTCTGAAATATGTGCTGTATGAAGACGGCGAGGACGAGGGCAAAAAGTAATAAGCCTTCCCGTGCGGAAGCTGGATACGGGCTAAAAGACGGGGTCTTGGGACAAGGCGCATTGCATTATATTCGGCGTACGGAACGGTTTTACGAGAAAACTCCTGTTTTCTTTGGCATATAATTTCTATGATCTAGGTTGGTATAGACTGGAAGTAGAGCCGCGTTTGTTAACACCACGGCAAATGGATATTTATTTGAGAGCTCAAGAGTACTATTTCTGCAATGGAAACGGCCAAATGTGCAGACCGCTGGCTGGATAAAATTGCAATCAGTATCTAGGCAGTTAGGCAGGTTGACCCGTCAACTGCATGTTTCGATGCAGAGCACTGCGCTTTGTTTGACCTGCCGTCGCCACGGCGCGTTTGGCAGGCGTCAACTGCCAACATGTAGGTACCGCACGCTGCCAACTGGCAAGGGGCCTGTCACTTCTCCCATTCACATTCGTATCCATTTATCTCTTGCGTTTTACAACATTATGCGTGGCTGATCCGACTCGTTAGGCTTGGTCATGGCATCCAAAAAGAACGCGTCCCAGTCTCTCAACGCGCCACTCCTGGTGCTCCCAGAGAGCGCTTTTGACAGACCTCTGCCTACAAGCTCAACATTTCACAGCCTGCTGCAGAATGACCGACCTCTTTTCAGCAGCCACACCTGGACCTCTACCAGCGGCGATCTGGGCCTTCTCAAAGACGCCGACGAGGTCGAGGACCGGGCCATCTTTGTGCAAGAATACAATCGCTTGGCGAAAAAGGTATGACTCAGCGTGGCTAAGAGTGCGGTCAGTGTTAACAACACAAAGCATGGAATTCGGCCGTTGATTTTGGATGATTTCGATCCAAACAAACCAGTAAGCCCGGAGCTATCTCAGCCTGCCAGACACACATTAATAGCAGCAGGATGACAACGACAAGCCGAAGCGCGGGTGGTTCCGTCGCATGTTCTCGCCCGGCTCTCGGCCTGCTTCAGAATTTAGAGAGCGCGACTCGCTGAGATCCCGACATCGACGAAGTGCATCCGACTTGGCCCATCTAATCCACAGCAGAAGGGAAGCTCCAAGTGTTTTAGATCTCCAGTCCATGGTGCGCCTCAGTGGCAAAAGCTCTCTCTACTTGCCTACCGAGTATGCACCGTGTGCTTTGATTTTACCAACATGCATACGAGCGACTGCCCAATACGTTGCACAGCATGCCAACACGCGTGGGGTCTTTCGGATTCCTGGTTCGATGAAGGTTGTCGGCGCCTTGTTCGACTATTACTGCCATATGGAGAAAGGCGGCGCGGAAATTTCTGGAACTGTTCGATCTGCAACGCTCCCATTGCATATACAATATTCTGTCCATGATATTGCGTCGACATTAAAACGGCTTTTATCAACCCTGCCTGGTGGTATACTCGGGTCCCTGCTTCTATTTGATTCATTCATAGCTATCCAGTCGCAGCTGAATGCAGAACCCGAATTTCCACGAACGAACCAGACCAAAGTCAGAGCGAGATTAATCGCTCTAGCAATTGGGACAATCGAGTCACAATTCCGACGAGAGTTAATCTGTGCGATATTCGGACTGCTAAGCATGATTGGACGCATCGCCGAGGTGGCCCCAAGGGAAGATGAGGCTGGCTTACCTCTACCAACAACAGACCTAATGGGCTATGGTGCGCTAAGCATTTGCTTTGGTCCCTTGATTATCGGCGATCTACTTCCATCCTACACAATGAAGCTTGCCGCCCCAGATTCTGGCTTAGTTGTTCTGCCACCAGCCACGCAGCATGTCCGCAAGGAAACGCGGAAGAACAGGCCCGAAAGTAGCATCAAGAACGTTCAGCCGGCCGTTGACAAGATACTCATTGCCAACAGAGTGACTGAAATGCTGGTTTCGAATTGGAGAGACGTTGTTCGACAGATGAAGTCTCTGGGTACACACCGAAGAAGGCATACGTCTGGCGGCAGTTTCAGCAGGCCATCGCTTCGGCCGTCAGCTTCGGAAACCTTTTTAACAAAAGTCCCTAAAGATTTTTCGCAGACAAGGCCGAGCTCGGCAATCATCACCAGAAATACAACTGAAGATGCCGATACTGAGACTTCCGCCCTGACTAAACTAGCAAGCACACCCAAACGTGCTTCGGTCTTTCTGAGGCAGAAGGCTAGCATTACTACACTTAGTCCAACTATGGAAGAAAGTCCTAAAGAATCACGCCTCAGAAAAGATTCTGTGATTGAAGAAGAAACGGAACTTGGGAAGCGTCGTACGACACTGGACGTGAAGAGCAGGCCAAAAGCAGACCGCTCCACCATGACTGAAGGAACTCAAACAGGGATGGATTCTCCTGTGAAGAGAAAGAGATTCACAGTCCCACCTAGACTATCATCGATTGATTCGCTTAACCAGTCTCGACCAGAAGCCACTGATGAGGGTCAAAGCTATTTGAGTAGCACTAAAGATGAAAATCTGCTGCTTCCAATACCAGAGCGCGGGCTACGAGCGAATTCGGGAGACGACACACCGCCTCAGTTTTATTCGCCTGTTACGTCTGCGACAGTTTTGGTGCCAGATGGCTTGCGCCATCGGACCCCTAACAGGAAGGGAGAAGAGAATGTTGGCGTTTTCCCCAATAGTGCAACGGGACCCAGAGCCATACCTCGAAGATCCGGAGCACAATCTCCAGCAACGGATTCGAAATATCAACTAAAGCGGTACAAGCGAAATACATGCGAACCTCTGACTGGTAGCCCGGTAAAAGGCAGAACTTTGCGCAGCCTTGGGAAGGTTGAGGCTCACGCGTCTTGGCTAGCCAGCACACCGAGCGACATTGGAAGTGCCAAAAGCCTGCCTAAAATTTCCAAAGGTACCCATACAGGCAGTCCAGCCAAGACACATCCGAAAAAGCTGAGACGAGCAAGAAGCGGTCCACTGACAAACTCGATTGCACGAAAGAACGATGACGTGTTTAAGCCCAATCAATGCGCCCCGGTAGGAGTTTGGAGGAATGGCGTGCCCCAGAGGAGCCCTGTGGCCAAAGTGCTGCGTTCGTCTGTCAGTGATGGGGTTTCTTTGAGAGCTTCTGCGATACGAAGCCTGATCAATGCGGGCAAAAATCGGATCAGACACTCTCATTCCGGCGACGAAAAAAAAAGAGGGCCGTACATCGACGCCGAGGAACCCAATTCGTGGGCCAAATGCTCACAGGAGGGTTTGCCTGCGTATGAGAAGCCAGAATCCATCATCCGTCACTTAAATCTGTATCACGGATATAATCTATCTCCCGAGTCACACAAAGATTCCGAGGCAGTGATGGCTCTCTACCAGGTTATAATATCTCTTCACGATAGACTAATCAAGCAAGAGATCGAGGCCAATTTGTTGCAAAAGGGTTTGGACGAAAAGCGGCAAAACGAAGCCGGCAAGTTGAGACAAGATGTTGGCGTATGGAGGCGCAGGGCTGAATCTGCTGAGAAAAGAGTTCTAGTATTTGAAAGATTCACTGAGCGGCTAAAGGGCATTCGTGATGCGGCGATTGCGTCGGAACAAGGCGGGTCGCAAGATAGCGAGCAGCAAGGGCATATACCAGCGGGCGGTCTCAAGTTGGATAATGATTTCGTGGCTGCGGCTGCTCGGGTCAGATTTGCCGAGGTCGATGGCAATGAAGAGCAAGGTACTGGTGTGGGAGAGACAATCGCTGGGAATCGAAGAAGCGTGGAGAGCCAACGAAGCAAGACTTGCACGGAATGCGGTGAAGGGCAAAATTTGGATAGGTCGACACTGGGAAGCCGGGGAGAGGGCACACTGCGTCCGAGACCGGCCAGCATTGACGAAGTAGCGGAGCTGTGGATGGCGGCCAAAGAGCTACTTGACATGGACAAGGGTGAGGACTGAGGCAGGTTGCCTGCTGATGCGAGTGATGAGTGTAGTGCAGGATGTAGGACTAGGCGCATTCTTTGATTATTGTTTCACAGGGTACAGGTAGATGTTTGAACTGCACAAGGCAGAGCTTGAAAGCATGAAGTAGACGCATCAATTACCGTGGATTGTATTTATTATACTGTCTGTCTTACATCGTCATGCCGGAAAGGCCTTGCAAGATGTCGTCCAGCATGTCCTCTACTTCTGAATCCGTATCGAGCTCTGAACCCCAAGAGTCGCCCGAATCCAAAGGTTGTTGAAGCGGTGATGGTGGCGTGAATGGGCGAATGCCCGATGCAGGCTGCGAAAATGGATAAAACACGGGCTGCGCAGAGGGAATCCACGGTGATTCAGCGAGATGGTTTGCCGCCCACGCCGGCGAGGGAGGTTGACTCGACGCGAAGTCATCTTGATCATTATGATTATCGTGGTCGTCGTCGTCTTGGTCGTCGTACTCGGTCGCCGCCGTCCAAGTAGAGTCTGGCGGCGTCCAGAGAGGCGCAGCGCAGCCCCCGGTGGTAGCGACCGTTTCCGCAACAACAACAGCAGGATCGGGCGAGGAAGCACGGCGGCGCGTACGCGGCCAGATCACGGCCACGCGGGGCGGACAGAGACGACGGCCGTGATGGGCGGGGGCCGCGGGACGCCTTCAGTTGTCGCCGCCGAAGATGGCCTTGTACCGCTGCGCGACCTCGGCGACTTGAGAGCAGAGGCCCATGTCTGTCCAGTGAGTCAGTCAGTCAATTGCTATTTTACTTTTTTTTGGTTTGGGTTTGGCGTCGTAGTAACGGACCAACGGTGGTGCCGACGTCGCGGGAGCTCAGGGCCTTGATGGAGAGGTCGGGGTTGACTTTGCCAATGAAGAGGGCGGCGTTGCCATTGGTGAGGTGTGCTTCCTACAAATTGCCCCCGAATTGTTAGCCTAGATGTGCGAAGTGCTACAAGGGCAAAGGACCAAAAAGAAGAGCCCCCCCAAAAAACATACCCGGTTCAGAAGAATGGTGACATTGCCATCAGCGTCAATGGTGGCCTGGTCGCCGCGCAGCTGGGTGACCTTGCCGACGATGCTGACGTGCTTGTTGATAAAGGCGTCGAGGCTGGTCGCGGTGATGCGCGGTGCGGCAATGTGTTCCGACATGGCTGCTAGATTTGACAAAAGAATGATTTCCTCGAAAAATAAATTTCACGACAAGGGTGGTGATGCTGCGTGAAACGCGACTGGGGGGGAGAGCGCGTCTCGCCACCTGGATCAGGGTGGGGGAGGGGCTGACGTGCGCTGGCGCGACATCAGGTGACTGCGTGTCGAGGGTGAGATTTTACAGGGTGAACATGCGGGATGGGCAAAAAAAAAAAAACAGAGAAGTGGTGGAAAACGTCATTGGACTAATTTTAGCGAAACGGCAAACTGCAGTAGCTGATGATAATCACTCCGTGGCGAGAACGTGGGTAAACAGGGTCGACAGGTTGGATTGGATTGGCCTAGAACTTGCTCTGCGGGAGGGATCTATAGTTGGGTGGCAAAAACGGCGCGTACAGTTGATTCGCCAAAGCGACGTGCCTTGGCACAAGCACATGCGTGTGTTGCGCGGGGGCATGGGGCATGGGGCATGGCCATGTACCTGGACTGCGCTGGTGGGCTGCCTGGCTTTTTTTTATACAAGAAATGGTTCGTCATCACATTTTTGGTGAAAAAGAAAAAGGTTGAAATCCTTCTCGGTTGAGATTTTTCTTTGTCGATCAATGCCACGGACATTCTTGTCCTAAAAAGGGATTGCGTATGCGTCGGTGGACGAAACAGCCTTGGTGCGTGTGTGTGTGTGCTGTAGCTGATGCTTTCAAATCGAGACGGATCATGGCCCATCACGTAGGGGAAGCTCCGGCGAGAAGTTTGAAGTATGACGACGGGGAAACACAGATGGGGATTTGGAAGCTCCTGCAAGTTTGTTTTGCCGGGAATTAGTTACCGGATTCTGACCAGGGGGTGGGCAGGATGGGCAGCGTCCACTGAGAGGACGGGCAATGACGAGTCACCGTCCATATGTTGGGTGCATTATTAAACTGGGATGGGAGAATTGGTAAAACCAATTTTTTTTGGGCGGTGATGTGAGATTCCCATTCGCCATTACTGGGGTGGGCTTTGGGCGGTGTGATTGGACGATAGCCATGGAACCGACCAGCGCAGGCAAGCAAGGCAAGGCAAAAAGCCAGGTGGTGCTGAAACAAGAGTGGCAGCCGGACCAAAATGCCCGGGCTCGTGGGCGATCGCTTACCCAATGCGGGGAGCCAGCAAATACCAGTCGGGTCGTCTCACTAACAAGCACCAAAAAAAACAAGTAGCGGCTGGCTGCACAGCCACCGAGTCACACATCGTTTGGACACGAACGAGACGAGGCAGCAGATTGGCCGCACCCTCGTGGAAGAAGCGGGCAAAACCGAAGCCCATCCGTCATGGCTCCTCTGGTCAAAAACACGCAGCACTGGAGCAGATAGGACTGGCTGGCTGGTCCAGGTGGTAAGACGTCCGGATTGGTGGAGACGTGATAAATAGTATTGGCCCTTTTTTCCCCTCACCCCTTCCGCTCCCCCCCCTGGTCGGTGCTGAGCAGCCACACGCAGCAGAGAGAGCTTCAGCCACACGGCCGGCCGATGACACGAACGAGCGCCGCAACCCCCCCATCGCTGACGTCTTGCCGTGGTTGGGCTCTGTTTATTCTACTGGTAGCAGGGGTAGTATGTACAGACGTTTCAACGCACACCACCGCTGTAGAAACGGGCGAAAGCTCCCGCGCTGTTTTATCTTTATTTTTTGGGTTTGAATGGGACGCCGACTTTTATTGCTTTCGTCAAGCCTCAGCAGTTCTCCCGCTTATCCCTGCGGCGTTGCCCTCCCCCCCCTCTTTTTGCCTCTTCGGCACTAGTGGCCTAGTCTAGATGCTACCTAGGAGCATTTTCTCGAAGCCAAG
Organism: Samsoniella hepiali; assembly: GCA_001455915.2. Classification (NCBI taxonomy): domain Eukaryota; kingdom Fungi; phylum Ascomycota; class Sordariomycetes; order Hypocreales; family Cordycipitaceae; genus Samsoniella; species Samsoniella hepiali. Next base: position 6,110,797 of record LNDK02000066.1, on the reverse strand, counting down.
CTTTCCCGTGTCGCTGGTGTGCTGTGCCACACCAAGCATTGCTTTTGGTGCCGTGCTGTTGCGTCTTTCTTTTTTTTCCCTTTTTCTGGCCCGTCGATGAGACTTTGCAATCGCCGATGGTTCCAGCGGCGGAACCGTTTTTCCCAATACCCATGTACTTTTAGTGGCGCCAGCGCCTTTCCCCTTCCCCCCCAAGGAACGGCAGTGGCTCACCAGAACGAAAATGTCCAGTTCCCGGTTTTGTCACTTTTTCATCGGGTCGCTTTTCGACTTCTTTGTTTGTGCCAATTTGACAAATCCCATATATATGCTAGTCGTGCGCCCCAGAAGTGTGGCTGGGTTCCTCCTGCCACCAGTACCACTGTGCCGCACCCATCCTTCATCTTTACCGCGGCGCTCCAACTCTACCTTGCCACAGCTCCCAAACGCTATTCACCACATACAAACCTAAAACGACTGCTCCAGCCAGGAAGCTCTGTTTTTCATCAGAAACATCCTCCCGCATTGCAACAAAACCTTGCCAATCCATCGCCGAGACTTCAGTCAGCTTCCCATTACCACACTGACGCTGCTCGCCTTGCGCCTCTTCCAACACGCAAACAAAACACTCGTTTTAGCGGGTGATGAACAACACACAACTAGATCCCGGCCTATCCGCCATGCTCGCGGGAACCAATCTGTCCATCGACCCAGGCGCACTCCTGCAACAGCAGCCACTTTTTGAAACCGACACGGCCTCCTCCCGCACAACATCCACTTCGTCCTTGCCACGCTTCTCGGCGCCCGACACGCCCGACACGGAGGACGACGACGGTTCAGAGGAAGACGAAGAGGAGGAAGAAGAAGACGACACACCAAAAAAGCCCACAACGAGGAGCAAGGCGAAAATGCCCACCAAGTCGAGAACAGCGACCACATCATCCAAGTCTAAACGCGGTGCCGCCGCCACCACTAGCACCACCGGCACTGCCGACAAACGGCGCAGACGCAACCTCGAGCGCAATCGCGCCGCCGCCTCCAAGTGCCGCCAGCGCAAGAAGCAATGGCAGGACGGCCTCGAGCGCAAGAAGATTGAGCTCGAGAGCCGCTACAAGGCTCTCCACGGCGAGACAAAGCAGCTCATGGAGGAGGTGGCCCAGCTCAAGAACGTTGTCATGGGCCATGCCGCCTGCAACGACGCCAACATTGACGACTGGATCCGCAACGAGGCGGATAACTTTGTGCGCCGCATGAGCGGCGCGCAGATGCACCTGAATGCACAAACGACGCCGCCCGTATCGGCCGCGACAGGGCCAATGGCCCAGATGCAGTCTCCCACGCAGGGGCATCTGACGGCGCCGCCCGCGATGAATGGTATGTATCTGGCGAATTGGGGTGTATATACACCAATGAGCAACGGCTTATAATGTACAGACACCCTGAACAATATGTTTGCACCTGTTGGCTCTGAAGCGCCGTTTGACACGGCCGGCAACAACGGCCTGCGGCCGGGAGCCGCACACGCTACCACCCAAGACAACAATCTCATTTTCAACCAAGATTTGCTCATGGCAACTTCGATGCAAGCATGATGAGGTGGCACATCTCTTCACTTCGTTGGATCTGTGCTGTACTACCAATGTTTTTTTCTTCATTTTTTCTATTCACGAATCTGTGCTCTTTTTATCTCATGCCAATTTGCTTTTCTGGCGTTGCTATTTTTTCTGTTTCTGTAACTGTTATCTCTTTTTCTTTTCTCTATCCTTCTTGGACGCGACCATGACCACAACAACAAAAGATATATGAATTTGGAAGAACTGGCAACGGGCAACTGGCATACGGCACTGGCGGTTTTCTAAAAACGTTTATGGGGTTTACGACTTTTTTTTTTTTCACGAAACTTTCGAGGGCGTTTGATGTGGGACTATGTTTTGACGTTTTTATGGCTATCTCTCGAATTTTTTTATATATAGTACACAATATGATGAAGCTGCAGCCTGGCTTCCACCTACTCTTCCAAAAAAAAAGCATCTCTCTCTCTACGGCTAACAACGAATCATACAAGTCTTCCGCCACCGCCTGTATATGCTGACAAGGATACAATGAAGCGAAAAAAGAATAGAACTGGTAGCTGGGTTGTATACAATAAACAAAGACTCTTGACGCTCTGTCTTTTTTCTCCTCTGCAATCTCTAACGACGCTTCGTCCACCCCCGCGCGTTGGAGATGCCCTTGATGCGCTTCGTGTACTTGTCCAGGTGGCGGTACTTTGCGCTCTGGTGCTTGGCCTCCCAGCCGCGGGGCTTGACGGGGGGCTTGAGGCTGTAGACGCGCTGCGGGCGGAACTCGACGTCGGCGCCGTCGAGGCGGTGGCGGGCCATGACGGCGGCGGTGTGCTCGTCCCACTCGGTGCGGAACATGGTGAAGCCGACGGGGCGGAGGGCGAACTTGTCGCGAAACGACTTGAGCGAGAAGCGGTCGCGGGCGGCGGCGTAGAGCTGGGCGACCCTGGCGTCGTCGACGGTCTGGCCGGGGTCCTGCTCGAGGACGTAGACGCCGAGGCGGTGGTAGGGCGCGCCCTTGGCGGCGTGCGGCGGCAGCCAGGGGACGGCGACGGCGGCGGCGGGCAGCAGCGGCAGGGCGACGGCGGGCGCGGCGGGGCTGACGGGGATGTTGGCGGCAATGTAGTGGCAGCGCTTGAAGAAGGCGTTGGCGGCGACGTCGGGCACGTCGGCGTCGACGACGACGACGGTGACGAGGCGCTCGCCGCGGCCGTCAAAGGCCTGCACCTTGAGGCGCGGGGCGCGCTCCGAGACGTCGCTGGGGACGACGCGGCCGGGCGCAATCTTGGCGCTGTCAAAGTAGAGCTGCACGTCGACGACGGGGTCCAGCTTGGGCAGCACGTCGGGCACAATGTTGAACTGCTCGATGCGCTGCTTGACGAGCTTGTAGTCGTACGCGCGCCACTTTTTCTCGGCCAGGTGGCGGTAGATGGGCTTATTCATGTCGCCTAGTTTTTTTTTGTTGTCTCGTTAGTTTAAAGATGGCACAAATTTATATATATATGGGGAGGTGTATATGAAGCCCGTACCGAGACCGTCTTCGAAGCGTCGTTTGACCAGGGGGTCGTTGATGTCGGCCAGGATCGTCAGGCGGTGCGCCTCCTTGCGCAGGCTCTTGAGGCGGATCTGCTTCATCGTCTCGCCGCCGGCGACGGCCGCGGCGTCGCGGGCCTCGAGGGCCGCCATCTTGTCGACGGTGGCCTGCAGGCTCGCGACCTTGGCCGCGCGGTCCGCGGCGAGGATCTTGCGCGCCTCCTGGAACGCCTGGTACGGCAGCTGCTCAAAGGGGAGGCTGCCCGTCGTCCGGATCGCCTCGCGGCGGCGCCGCGAGCCCACCGGCATCGTGCCCTGGTCCATCAGGTCCTGCTCGAGCTCGCGCGGGACGGTGTGGGGGTCCAGGTCCAGGAGGGGACCTGGCGTCGATGTCGTCGAGGGCTCCTGGGCCGTCGTCGTTGTGCTCGTCTCGGAGGCGCGGAGGCCGCTGGTGCTAAACGTCCGGAGGACGCATGGTTGTGTCAATTGCCTCGTCAGCGGCCTTGCGACCGCACGGCACCCCGACATTGTGATTGGCAAAAAGGTGGACGGTTATTTATTGTCCGGGTTTGGAGGGATTGCTGGGAAAATGGGAGTCAAGGCGTGAGGTGTTGCCAAAAAAGCTGCCATTCGGTCAACGACCCACTAAAATTTGCTTGCTGGCGGAATCAGGCCGGCCCGGTTTTTCAAGGTGGTCACGGTTTTCCAGTGCTTCATCCCAATCGCGACGACCACTTGGCCAGGTTCTCGAGTCCAGGGTTTCAATCGGCATCCATTGCGTGCGGAGACGACGTACAACTCGTTTAAAAATGGCCGCCAAAACCACAGGATGCATTTCCGAGGCGCTGGCTGCGCTGAGGATATCGGCGACCAAGGTGCGTCCTCCTGCTCGAGTGATACTCCTATTTGACGTCTTGCGACCTGTCTAACCATTCGACAGCCTGCCACCGTTAGCAAGACCTTTGCTCGATCGATGGCTACAGAGTCGTCAGCTTCCAACATTACGAGATCTGCCTCGACACCCCAGACCATTATTCAATCCTGGAACCCAAGTAAGGAGCCGGCGCAGCTACACCACGCCTCCCCCAACTGCGTCAAACTAACCACGTGCTCCTCCAGTTGCCACCGTCCCTGTCACGATTCACAACTTCCCCGAGCTCGAGCCGACATCCCTCGAGCGGTGGTCCGTCAACCACCTCTTCCTGCCGCTCCGGCGGGACCTGCTGTACAGCGCCGTCGTGTTCGAGGGCGACAACACCCGGCAGGGCACGGCGTCGAGCAAGACGCGCTACGACGTGCATGGCTCGCACCGCAAGATCCGGCCGCAAAAGGGCTCCGGCCGCGCGCGTCTCGGCACCCGCCAGAGCCCGTCCATCAAGGGCGGCGGCAAGACGTTTGGCCCGCACCCGCGTGACTTTGGCACCAAGCTCAACCGCAAGGTCTACGACAAGGCCTGGCGCACCGCCCTCAGCTACCGCTACCGCCGCGGCGAGCTCGTCGTCTGCGAGGACGGCATGGAGCTCGCCGTGCCCGACGACTTTGCCCGCGTGGCCCACCACTTCAAGGACGGCCTGCGCGAGGCCTACCTCGAAAAGTACATGCGCGGCGTGCTCGCGGCGCTGCGGCTCGGCAAGCAGGACGGCCGCACGCTCTTTGTCACGGGTGACCGCCGCGACTGGCTGTACGGCGCCATGGAGCGTCTCCCTCACGAGGGACGGGCGCTGGACCTGCCGGATGTAGACGTCAAGGACCTGCTCGAGACGGGTAGGGTCGTCGTGGAGAGAAGCGTGCTCAAGGAGATGATTGAGCAGCACCAAAGTGATCTGGTCACGCGTATTGCAGTCGGGGGCCTGCCTCGAAATGGTCCTCAGACCGGCGAGAGGGTCCTATGAGCTGAGAGGGAAAGAGACGCCAGCCAAACAGAAAGTCGTTGCATATAAAGCGATGCGCATTGTACCATAACAACCCTCATGTAGAGTGTATTCTATACCAAACTTTGTATACTTGATGTTTTCCTTGAACTACATATATGCAAATGTCTATTATATTTCTAAGTCGGGTATCTTGCTATCGATGACATGGCGAAACTCTTGCTCGCTGTACAAAATTACAAATGGCTATGCCTCTTTTCTCACAGTGCACCGCCGACAAGCGACACAATCCACATGGCGATGCGCACCTTGAGGCCGACTCTACGCTCATTCGTCGAAAAGTCCTCCCTCGTCATGGCGCGCGCGTGCTCCTGCAGCCACTCCTGCTCGTCCTTGAGCCTGCTCTTCAGCCCGGCATCACGAGTGACGATGAGCGCGCCGACCTCGAGGTCGTGCGAGTAGCTGCGCTTCGTGTAGTTGGAGCTGCCAATGACGCTCATCGAGGGGCCGGCCGCGGCGTCGCCGGGCATGGCCACCCACAGGCCCTTTGCGTGGTACGTCCAGCCGCCGGGGCGGCCGGCCGTGCCGTCGCGCCACTCCTTGAGCGTGATGTCGGCGCCACGCCCGGCGTGGTGCGCGGTGTGTACGAAGCGCTTTGCCAGCAGCGTGTAGGCGTCCGGCAGCAGGCCGGACACGCCGGGCGAGCGGTAGAAGCCGTTGGCCTCGGGGGCGGCGGTGATGACGACGTTGTTCGTGGAGGTGGTGGCGAGGAGCAGCTTGGTCAGGGACGGCGCCGGGTTGAAGTAGCCGGCGGTAAAGGTCCACGACGAGGCGCGGTAGGCCGGCTCGGCGAGGCGCGCGAGGATGCTGGTGATGACGGGCAGCTCCGTCGCGGGGTCGGGCCGGGTGGTGATTTGCGTCATCTGCCCGAGGAGGTAGACGCGGGTGTTGTCGAGGGCGCCGGCGGGGGGACGGCCGGCCACGGTGAGGAGTGGCTTCAGGATGGACGTCGCGCCGCGGATGAAGGCTTGCGGGTCGTCAAGGGGCGAAGGCGTGGAGTTGGCGGCGGGCCAGGTGAGGGTGAAGCCGGCTGCTTCGTCCGACGGCGCGACCAGGAAGCTAAAGGAGGAGACGCCGTTGTGAATGTTCCAAAAGTGGTCGGTGATTTGCTTGGACTTGAAGAGGTGATAGCGGTCCTGGCGGTTGGTAAAGTAGTCAGTGGAGAGGTTGGCACTGTATTTTCTAGTCAGTCGCAAGCTTTAACATTGGTCCGTTTGTGAAAACACATACCCCGACATGATAATCTCATCATCCACGCCGTAGAGCTTCATGTGCTGCAGGCCCCAGCCCTCGTTGATGCGCTTGGGAATGTACTTCTTCCGCAGGCCCGTCAGGTTCGGCGTGTGGTACATGCGAATCTCGACGCGGTCGGCGCCGAATTCCGTCACCAGCGGCGCCAGCAGCGATGCGCACGAGGGGTTGGGCGCCTCGCGCGTGCCCCGGAGGCAGTCGGTCAGGATGCTCAGCTTGAGCTTCGGGTTGCGCCGCAGCGCTTCTTGGAGCGTCTCGATGAGCTCGCGTTCCGACTTGCCAATGTACAGCGTCGACAGAAAGATGCGGCTCTGGGCATTTCGTATCCGCTCCTACAAATACGTCTTGTTAGGCACAATTCGGCCAGCATCATCCGGTGCAGGCCGTACCTTGAGAGTTTCGTAGAATTCGCTCGGTGTTTTCAGAATCTGGATCTGGTCGCCGCGCAGGTCAATGCTCGGGGCAAGCTTGTCCAGCTCATTCACAAATGGTGCCAGTATGCCGGCTTTGCTGGCCGCCTGCGTGGGCGCACCGCCTGGTGAGGTCGCATAGCGTCGAGCTTGCGCCCTGGCGACGGAGAGCTGCGTGGGTCGTGATTGAAGGCGTGCGCGGGCGACACATCGGCAGCAGCTGCGAGCAAACATCCTTGCGCAAGCGAATTCAAAAACGGAAAAACACAAAAACCACCAAAACAAAAAAGCTAGGTGCTTGTCCACTGCCTGCCAATTGTAAATCAGCCAAATGGCTTCACGATGATGAAACAAAGTCAACAGTAGCCAGAAAGGGTAAAGCCCACCGAAACTGTACCTGAGCTATACCGGAGCTCCAATTGGCCTTGCAGCTCGGTAAAGTGGGGTACTCGACGCCGAAGATGAGCCGCGCCATCCCAGCAGCATCATCTCGACCCGAAGCCTTTTGACCTCCCGGCACGACCATTGAATTGCCTCGCCAACACCGCAGCCATGTCGACCATTCCGCGCACGTTGCGCAACATTCGCAAGGTTGGAATCAAGGTATGAGACCAATCGGGGCGATGCCGCCCTGGTCAATTGACTCGCGAGGGCGGGACACAATGCTGACTTCAAGCAGGACTACTTTGTTCAGATGTGGGTATGTAGGCCGACGACAAACGACTGAACGATGTGGAATTTGTGGACGATGAACTAACCACGGGCCTGATTTCTGTCGAACTTTAGTATCTAGGTACGACTCCAATCCCCCTCACCGAATCCGCACGCAATTTGAAAGCCGAACCTCTCTCTGCCCAGGCGGCGAGAAGGAGAAGACGAAGCGCCCCCCCCCCGGCTAACGCGGATGGAAATCCATAGGTGACACCAAGGCCGGTACCTTTATGGGCAAGGACCGCGCCGGCAACAAGTACTTTGAGAATGGCGAGGAGCTGCCCCTGCGCACGCGCTGGGTCGAGTACGCCAAGCACGACTTTGACGCCGCCCAGATCGAGCCCGGCTGGCACGCCTGGATGAGCTACGCCGTCGACGCCGTGCCCGGCGACGACCACCTCATCACCGCCGGCACCCGCAAGTTCGAGCCCATCCTGCCCAAGCCCAACTTTACGCAGACCCGAGGCGCCTTCAAGACCTACAACACGTGCGTTTTTTTTTTTTTTTGCGTTTTGTTAATCTTTGCTCTTTTCTCTTCAACCCCCTCCCCGTCTGACAAAACGGGATTGTGCTAACTGCTAGGATAGCACCAAGAGCAAGTTTACCGCCTGGGAGCCTGTCGCTGCTCCGAGATCATAAGCCATTAACAAAAGGGGAGGAATTGTTGTTGTTGTTTTTCTCTTGTTGTTTGGTGGGTGGGCGTGTACATAATTAGAGGAGCAGAGCAGACTGGGACCAGTTTGCTTTCTCACAAATAACAAAAGAACATCATCTTATCACGATTTTGGAGCTGTCTGAACTGGAAAAAAACCGTAGTCAGATATGAAAAAAAAAAAAAACTTAAAGGAAAGATAGTCAAAACTGAAACTCGGGCAATTCTTGGCTCCGATCAAATAACCTCTCATCTACGACAGTGTACCCAAGATTCTAGCCTATGACAAGAAAACGGCTCTAGCTCGTAGGTAAACAAAAAAGATGGCACAGTCTCTATATCAAAATCATCTACAGCTTGGACTGGATGGCTGCCTTAATGGCTGCACAGATTGTTAGCGTAGGGTCGGAGGGCGGGCACCGATGGGGCGAGACATACCTTCGCAAGAGTCCTTGGCGTCACCAAACAGCATCTTAGTGTTGGGCATGTAGAACATGGGGTTTGGCACATCAGCTGTAGGAAACGTTAGCATATCCACAGCTATAAATCGGTGTGCGGGTCACTTACCATAGCCACTGGCCATGCCACGCTTCATCACAACAACCTGCTTGCTCTTCCACGCGTGCAGCACGGGCATGCCTTCAATGGCGCTACCCTTTTCCATGGCAATGGGGTTGACCGTGTCGTTGGCGCCAATGACGACTGTCAGGTCCGTGTCGGGAAAGTCGTCGTTGATCTCATCCATTTCCAGGACAATGTCGTATGGGACGCTCGCCTCGGCGAGCAGGACGTTGCACTGGCCCGGCATGCGGCCGGCGACGGGGTGGATGGCGAAGCGCACGGTGATACCCTTGGCGCGAAGCGCGGCGACGATTTCCGAAATGGCGTACTGCGCCTTGGCTACGGCCATGCCGTAGCCCACCACCAGGATGACCGACTCCGAGTTGAGCATGGCGTCGGCCAGCTCGTCGCTCGACGTCTTGGTCACCTCGCCCTGCGGCTTGTACTCTTGCACCTCGGTAGGCGTCGACAGCCCGCCAAACAGGACATTGGTCAGGGACCGGTTCATCGCCACGCACATGACGTAGGAGAGGATGGAACCGGACACGCCAATCAGCGCCCCGACCGTCGTCAGGAGCGAGTTGTCCAGCATGAAGCCCTCCGCTACGAGAGCGAAGCCAGAGTAGGCGTTGAGCACGGTGATGACGACGGGCATGTCGGCACCACCAATGGCGGAAGTGGTGGTGTAGCCTTTGATGAAGCTCATGACGGCATTCGCCGTGAGGGCGCCAGCGGCAATCAGGGGCGCGCCGGGGGCCATGGTAACGAAGGCGCCCATAGTAGCTGCGTTGGCCGCCAAAAGACCGCCATTAATAATGTGCCGTCCGGGCAGGAACTTGGGCTTTGAGGACATTTTCCCAGCAAGTTTCATAAACGCGACAATGGAACCAGTAAATGTGATACCGCCTACTCCATGTTAGTGGTGATGGATGAGGCGCTGCGAGCAAAAGAGGACATACCGATCAAAACACCGAGGTAACCGGTTACCATGTGCAACGTGGAAATGTCCGAAATACCAGCCATAACACTGCCGATGCTGGTCAGGACAGCCGCAAGACCGACAACAGAGTGCAGGGCAGCAACGGTTTGAGGAAGATCGGTGGGCGTGATGCGCTTTCCAATCAAGGCACCTAAAATTTGTTGCCTTGGTTATCATTAATTCTTTTTAAACCATGCTCGGATGAAACGTACCAGCAAGAATACCAATGGATGCGAGGGCGCCGAACTGGGTCAGAACCTCGGGAGAGAAGCCGGCAGCGAGCAGACTGGCGAGGACACCGGAGGAGACACCGAGCATACCGAGCATGTTACCCATGCGGGCCGTGGCTTGCGAGGCGAGACCGGAAAGAGAGCCGATGCAGAGGACCGACGAGGCGAGGTAGCCGGCCTGGACCAGACCACCGGCACCGGTGGAGGCAGCCGCGAGGAAGCCGCCGCCAAACACGGCCGCGGGGACGGCGTATAGCCACGGGTACTCGGGCGGATCGGTAGGACCTATATATGTTTCAAGTCAATGTGTGCAGGCATTGTACGGTGTGCAGCGTTGAAACGTACGTTTAAACATGTCCAGCATGCGCTTCGTAATGACAAACCCACCACCCACGTTGACAAAGGCGAGCAAGACACTCAACGCACCCAGAGTCTGTGGGATGGTGCCCGGCAGGTAGCCGCCGCCGAGGATGAACAGGCCGCCCACGCCCACCATGCCGGAAATGGCGTTGGTGACGCTCATGAGCGGCGAGTGCAGGGCCGGGGCCACACCCCAGATGACGCGGTATCCGATCAGACTGGCCAGAGCAAAGGTAAAGGCATTGGACATGAAGATGGGGCCGGTAAACTTGCCGAGCGCCAGCACAGAGGCCATGCCGCCCGTGACGAAACCAACCTCGCGCGACTTGACCTGCCAGGGCGTGAGCGCGACGGGCTCGGGTGTCACGTCGGCGGCGGCAGGGCGGGCGGGCGCTGGCGGAGGCGCGGGTCGCGGCGCAGGCGGCAGGATGTCGCCCTTTTGGGTGACAATGGCGCCGCGAACGACTTCGTCGGAGAGATCGATGCCGAATTCATTTTCTTGCGGGCTCATGGAGAGCAGGAACTTGGTGATGTTGTTGGAGTACAGTGTCGAGGACTGGGTAGGCAGACGCGAGGGAAGATCCGTGTACCCTGAAATGGTCTGTTAGTGAATGCGGTATGGGGGAGGCATCGTTTTTACGTACCAATGACCTTGACGTCGTTGTAGGTCGCGAGCTCGCCCTTCTTGGTGGCTTCGCAGTTGCCGCCCGCTTCGGCCGCCAAATCAACAATGACGCTGCCGGGCTTCATGACGTCGAGCATGTCCATCTTGATGAGCTTCGGCGCGGGCTTTCCCGGGATGAGGGCGGTGGTGATGATAATGTCCACCTCCTTGGCCTGGTCCTTGAAGAGCTTCATCTCTGCTTCAATAAATTCCTTGCTCATCTCCTTGGCGTAGCCGCCGGCGCCGGAGCCGTCTTCTTCGATTTCCACCTCGATGAACTCGGCACCGAGGGACTGCACCTGCTCGCGGGCGGCGGGCCTGGTGTCAAAGCCGCGCACAATGGCGCCCATGCGGCGCGCGGTAGCAATAGCGCTGAGGCCGGCGACGCCGGCACCAATGACGAGGACCTTGCAGGGCGGGATCTTGCCAGCGGCGGTGACCTGGCCGGTGAGGAAGCGGCCAAAGACGTTGGAGGCTTCCAGGACGGCCTTGTATCCGGCAATGTTGGCCATGCTGCTGAGGGCGTCAAAGACCTGAGCGCGCGAGATGCGGGGGATCATGTCCATGGCGAAGCAAGTGGCGTTGCGGGCGGCAATCTTTTCGACGAGGTCCTTGTTCTGCGCAGGCTGCAGCAGGGAGATGATGGTCTGGTGTTCCTGGACAGAGTCGACTTCGTCCAACGACGGCCCGCGGACCTTGAGGACAATGTGGGAGCGGGACCAGATGGCGGTGGCATCGTCGACGAGCGTGGCGCCGGCCTTTTCGTACGCGGAATCGAGAAAGTCAGCGGCCGCGCCGGCGCCGCGCTGGACGAGGACCTTGGCGTAGCCCTTCTTGAGCAGAACGGCGACGTTGGCGGGGGTGACGGCGACGCGGCGCTCGCCGGGAAAGGTCTCTTTGGGGACGCCAACGCTGAGCTGGGCGTAGGGCGTGGTCTGGGGTAGCACGACTGTCGAATAGGTCTTGGGCGGCGGCGGAATGGGCGAGACGGCCGAGGCATGGCGGACCAGGGCAAGCGGCTTCGCAACAGCAGGTACAGAGGCGGTGGACGCCTTTCTGAGCGTGGAGAGCCACCGGCGGCGGCTGTTTACCAGCAGTCTGCCATCTGTACCGGGCGAATTGACGTTAGTAATTGCGAAGAGAAGGATAAGTCACGGCCGAGGCATCTTGTGCGGGTAGTGCAGAGCTGCGGGCAAGTTGCGGGGGAGGGAGCAATGGCCTCGATTGTCATACCTTGGAGGACGACGCGCGCAAGTCGAGTCGGCGCGGCGGCAGAAGAGGACGACGAGAGCTCGGAAGCCAATGGGCGCAGGAAATGGGACGCCATTGCTCCTAGACGACACTCATCTGCGGCAGCTTAGGCTTTTTTTTCACGTTCGAGAAGGAGGGAGGGGGGGGGAAGGTCAAAGGTTCGCGAGGGTCCGGGCTGGCAAGCTGGCGGGCGATCTTGAGTCACCGATGGCGGAGCTTGGAGCGTTTGCTGTGGATATAGGATCTCCGAGTAGCGCAAGCCGGAGATGCGAGTGACAGCTCGGGCGAAAACAAAAAAGGGTAGTTTCCAACAAACGCAGAGCGGGAAAAAAATGAAGCAATCGGGACGTAAGAAAAAACAACAAAAGAGGAAGCAGAGGAAAAGCGTAGAGGAGGAGGGGAAAGCTGCCCCCCACGAGAAGACGCGAGGATAGGTACCTAGGTACCTAGAGCTACAGGAACCCGAGCTACTAGGTAGCGGTGTTAGTGGTGGCTGGCGGCCTAAAAAGTGCCAAATACAGGGCGCGTTTGCCCAGTGGCGTGGTTCCTTGGGGAGACGGCGCCGTCTCGGCCCCTCTGACGCTTTAGAAGCCAAGCCCAGAACACGGCACTGGGTCGGATACCACAGGCTCAGCATGATCCTTGGGTACTTTTTTGGGGCGGGGGAGGCCTCGAGGCTGTAGCCATGCAAGAAGAATGCAACTACTCGCCCGCCAAGCCATCGGTAGTGTTGTTATGCGCCGGCCGCGGACAATACTTGACTTGACTTGGAGTGCTCTGTCGTCCGCTGGGTGGGGGAGTTTCAGCGCTAAAACCTGGGGGTGGGACACGTCGAGAGAGCCCATCGTGCGCCAGGCCAGCCTCGCCCGTGCGGAGCAGCCCGTGTCTTCCAGACAACAGATGGAAGCCGAGCTGGTAGGTCGCCGGCCTTCTGCATGACACCTGGACTTGAAGCCCCGCCCGGGAGAGGCGATGCATCTTGTCTTGACGAGAGCTTCCAGGGTTGTGATTCGCAGGTGTACGTCGTCAAGCAAAAGGGGCGGCCAGCACCGGCCAGAACACACAGCCGTCGTGTACAGCTACCATTCAGCTATTGTACACACGTATCCGAACCCAGAAAAACAAGCCAGCTTCCTTTTTAGTGCAGACTCACGGCGCGCACCATTCTGTTATTAATAGAATGACCAGTCGATCGGCAAGGGACCCCGCCCTCCAGTCGCGCCGCGACGGAGCAATGTGCTGGGGGCCGATAGTTTCCTCGTCCAACTATCCTTAGGTAGTCTGTGTTCATTTGGACTGCCCGCCATCCTAGCTTCTCAGAAGCTGTCCGCTTCTCTTGTACGTAAAGCTGCAGCACCGGTGGTCGCGTTTCTAGGCACGACTGCACCCGAAATCTGTGTTTACGCAGGACCAACCACAAGCACCTCGTATTTACTGGTCAAGTCGCTTTTCTTAATGGACCCTGACAAGTAGAGAGCCGATTCAAGTAGCCGAAACACGTGGATAAAGAACAAAGGGTTGTTCCACTTCTGCCAATGGCAAACAATAGCGCATGCATAGATGATGAGACAGGAAAGGCTGAGGCCGGAGAGGTCCGTTCAGCAGCCGAGACTTGCGTATCATGGCCGGTTCCTTGCCACTATTGTGTCCAGAGGACGAGACTGCGCCCCCATCTGCAAAACTCTCGCGTGCAGGAAGCAGGCCTACCTTCGGGATCTCGAGGAATGGTGTAACAAACGTGTCAGACTGGGCACCAAAGCGACCATGGAGATGCAAGCGGCCGCGGAGATGCAAGCGGCCGCCCGACCAGTCAAAGCGGAAGACGTGCTTCTTCGGAAAATACAAGCCCGGTCAAGGCTTCCACCGGGATGCCCGCTACACGATGTGCATGGCAGTCCATTGACTGAAGTGTATGGCAACCAGCAAAGCTCACACCAGTGGCAACTAGACGGGAACCTGATCTGCCTCAGTCTGTGGACATGCATGACTAGCTGCGCGACTTGTGCAATATCAAGGACGCAGTGAGCCTAGAATCGAGTGTGTGTTTCTGGAAGCCTGCAGCATCCCGCAAAGGTCCTTTTCGCTACCGCAAGACCGGCCGTAGTGTCATTTCGGATCGAGTTTTCTTTTTGCCTCGGCAAGACTGCACAGAGCCCTGACCACGGATAACGAGCCAGCCTCCAACACATGACGAACCGCCGAGGCCGTGTGCAAGACATGCATTGCCTGGTTTTCTTCCGTTGCGGACAAGGGCCACCGCCCCTTCGAATCCGTGTTCCAGCTGCAACCCTTGCCGCGCAAACATGTGTATCAAGCTTATGCTTGATACAGCCCGAATTGTTGCTTGTTACTGCAACATCGCTCCTCCAAAGGCCAGAAGTTGACGGATCCTTGCTCCGGCCTGCCGCGCAAACATGCAAAGTACCCAAACTTTGGGGTTCTATTTGTCAGGCGCTTCAGGTACACGGGCCTGTCAGGCGCCCATGTTTGCAAAAACCTCAGCCTCAAGCAACCGGATCTGCGTGAGAGGGGTGGTCCGCACGGCCGAGGGGCTGCCGCTGCCTGCATGCCCGGGCTGACCGACCGGGACCGACCTGTCAGACTGACTCGGTTGGCTCGCTCTCTAAATGTATATTAATAGGATGGCCCCCAAGCTTGACGCAATTGTGCACTCCCCTCTTCTTCAGACACGGAACACACTTCTCATTTGTATCGAGCGCAACCGAGACACCAACGTTGGCGTGTTTGTCGGCATTGTCTTGCCCACGGACTCCCTGCCAGCAAGATGTCAGCTCTCGCAGCCAACAGTAGCTCCTGGGATGCTCTGGAAAGGACCCTCGATGTCGTCCTGAAGTTTGAAGAGACTTCACTACAGTACATCGGGTTCGGCTTGAGTGCCCCTTTCTTCACACTTTTCGCCAACCGACGTCAACATGACCCTGTTGTCGTTCGCTCCAGTCCCCTGCTGTGGGCCAAACTCGTGAGTGTTTTTTTCTGGCTGGACGCAGCCTACATAGTATCAGCATTCTGACCGCCACTACATAGTTGTTCTCTGCTGCCATTGTTGCATGCCAGGCCACAGCCGAGGCCATCCATGCGCATGCGACGGCGAACCAGACTGACACGTCCGTGTGTGTTGTATCGCTAGAGGTGATTGCCACCATCAAAATGGCCATGATGGTGTACATCGATCACAGGCATTCTATTCGCTCTTCTGGGTACTTGACCATCTATCTGATCATCACTTTCGCTCTCGATATCGTCAAATGTCGATCCTATTTTCTTCGAGGAGAGTTGGATGCTGTTGGTGGCCTGGCGGCTACCTCGGCGATTCTACGCTTGATTTTGCTCATTCTAGCAGAACACTCGAAGAAACACCTTCTCTTTGATCAAAGCCTTCGTGAGACCTCTGGATCGGAGGCTACGAGCGGTACCTTGGCGCGGTCATTCTTTCTCTTCTTGAATCCGATATTCTTGACCGGTTTTACCGGTCAGCTCCAAAATGCGGACTTGGAGACGCTTGGCCTGGATTTCTCATCAGAGGTCTTGCATGAGAAACTCGAGAATCAATGGGAGAGTGATATTATCGCCTCTTCCAAACGTCGACTGTTTTGGGCCTGCTTTTATGCTTTCCGATGGGACCTGCTGGCGATTTTCATCCCGCGTCTTGTGAGCATCGGAGCCAGTTTTTCTCAGCCCTTTCTCATCGAGCTCGTCATCGAAACAGCAGAGCTTGATGCTAAACAAGAAGGGGACAAGGTGTCTCACGACAAAAGGGTGGCCATGTCGTTCTCAACGGCCTTGGTCTACGTGATACTAGCCGTGATGAAGGCATCGTCTTTACACCTGGCGAACCGTCTCGCTGTCAAGGTCCGCGGTGCTCTCATTGCGAAGGTCATGGCTAAGACCCATAAACTTAGTGAGCGCGAGGCCAAAAAAATGGTAGTTCTTGCCCATGTCAGCTCTGATATCGAAGACATTGCAAAGCGCCTTACCAATTTCATCGATATTCCAATGGTTGCCGTGGAAGTCGTGGTCGGAATGGTGTCCCTATCGCGATTCGCTGGCTATGTGTGCTTCTTTGTGCTATTTCTTGTTCTAGGAGCCAACTTTTTCTCGTTTCTTCTTAGCAAGAAAAACGGACCGGCGTTTGCTAGCTGGAAGAAGCGGATCGAAATCAGGCTTGCGAAAACAAGTGATGTGATCAGGCAGCTTCCAGCTATCAAGATGTTAGGCCTTGGTCCCACTATGCGCGACCACCTTCACCGCCTTGAAATCGAGGAGATGGAGGTATCAAAGATCTATCGAGTGTATATGGGCATTTCATACATCATTCAAACAATCGTGGATGTGGGAGCTCCGGTCGTCGTCACCGCGGGCGCGTTCTTCTGGAACGGGGTTGGCCACAGGCTAGTAGCGGCCCGCGTGTTTCCAACGCTCGCCGTGGTCAGACTGTTTCAAGTTCCGACTATCAAATCCCTGTCAGCCTACTCGAATGTGGCAGCAATGCTTTCTTCTTTTGACCGTCTTCAAAGCTTCATGGACCTACCTCAGCGTGAAGACTCACGCGTGACGTTGGATCCGTCAGCGCTGTCAGCACCCTCAGGCTCCTCTGGTTCAGGTGCTATGAGTACCCAGGCGCAAGCACAGACTCCTGATGAAATCATTCAGTTTGTCGATGCCAGCTTCGGACCTGTCGATATGGAGGAGCCCCTCCTAAAGAAGTTAAATCTATCGCTCTCTCGAGGTTCGTTCTCAGCCGTTCGAGGTTCCACTGGTTCTGGCAAATCCACGTTTCTGGAGAGTATCTTGGGCAAGACAAAAAACGTGGCTGGCAAAGTGCAATCGGACAAAACCAATGTCGCTTATTGTGGCACCAATGCCTGGCTCTGGAATGCATCAATTCGGAGTAATATTGTTGGCCATTTGGAATTCGATGATGGTCGATACCAGCAGGCTATTCAGGCATGCCAGCTTGAGGAAGACCTTGCACGGCTTCCCGGCGGACACGATTACGTTGTCGGACCTAACGGTTGCAAACTCAGTGGTGGTCAACGGCAGCGTGTCGCTTTGGCCAGAGCCGCTTTTGCACAATACAATGTTACTATCATTGATGACGGGCTCAGCTCCCTCGACCATAAAACAGCCACTTCTGTTCTATTCGCGCTTTGTGGAGCTGGCGGCGTTCTCAGAAGAACAAATTCTACCATTCTGATATCCACGAACCTGCCGGAAGTGGTGGGCATTGTTGATCATCTCATTACTGTCAACAATGATGGGCACGTTGTCATGGAAGATCCTCGCGATAACCCAGCTCTTAGCCTCATTATTGCAAATAATTTGAGCTCTGCGAGACCTTGCATCTCTGAGGATATCGAGGGCCAAGAAGTAGCCTCAACCCGCGGACTGCGGGTTCCTGACACTTCACAAATTGCTGACGCGGAAGAGGCGTATGAAAAACAAAGAGGAAGTTGGCGACTATACTTGGTCTACATTGATAGCGTTGGGAGGCTCAAGTGCCTAGGCCTCGTTCTACTCGTGTCTCTTACTGCTGGCAGTGAATTTCTTCCCGATATTTACTTGCGATTTAGGACCGAAAAGGACCTAGAATCTGGTACGTGGTTCTATTGGTACGGATGCCTGCATCTAATTCCCGTTGGCATTTTCACTACAACATACTGGCTCCTTTTCGGCGTCTGCGCCGTAAAAGCTGCAGTCGTGCTGCATGAACAGATGCTCAATGTCACCATGCGAGCGACTCTTGGATTCCTCACCAGCACAACGACCGGAAATCTTCTGAATCGATTTAGCCAAGATACCAATATTTTAAACTGGGGTTTGCCTTTGTTTCTCTTCAAAACAATCTACCAATTCTCCTCGTTGATGGTCTCAGTCGTCATTATCCTATCAACCGCACCCTTCATGTGCTTTTTACTACCAGTGCTCGTGGTTGCGATCTACCTCATCCAGGACTTCTACCTCCGCACCTCTCGCCAAATACGCCATATTAGCCTTGAAGAAACAGCACCACTCTACACATACTTTTGTGAGACAATTGAGGGAATTCTCCATATTCAAGCCTTTGGCTGGTGTTCCAAAAATATGGCGAACGGCTATCGGCTCCTTCAGAATTCTCAGCAGCCCTATTACTTAACGCAATGTCTTCAGCAATGGCTTGGCTTTATAACTAGCCTCTCTACTGCTGCAATTGCAATTGTTCTGGTATATGTTGTTGTCTGGGCAGAAAAAAGCGCCAGTAGCCCTGCCGTGGGATTGTCATTTCTGAGTATTCTCAGCTTTCAGCATACGCTATTCTGGTGTCTTGAGGCGTGGACTGGATCCGAAACATCACTCGCTTGTCTATCAAGACTGGAACGATTTAAGAAGGAAACGCCGCAAGAGAAAGTCCCCGAGGAACCTGAAGATTTGCCTGCCGATTGGGCACCTGACGGGAATATCGACTTTACCAGCGTCTCGGCTCGTTATACGTAAGATGCTCCATGACAGGCTCGTGAATACCTTTGCGTTTTCGGCTAATTCTGTCTCCGTAGACCTACTATAGATGTTCCGGCCGCCATCCAAGACCTTTCGCTTGCTGTCGAAGCAGGAGACAAAGTTGGGATTGTTGGTCGCACCGGTAGTGGCAAAAGCTCACTACTACTTGCCTTGCTTGGATTCCTCTACTGCGACGGTCGAGTGCAGATTGACGGTATTGACATCAAGAAGATTGATCCGGACTTCTTACGGTCACGCATCATTACCATCACGCAAGACTCTGTTCAACTGAGTGAGACGGTACGTAAAAATCTTCTACCATTCACTATCAATGACAACGATGAAAATCCGACGGAGGAGATGATCAGGGAACGACGGATGATGGATGCTGTGCTCGTTGACGTTCTTCGCAGTCTAAACTTATGGACTCAGATAGCCGAAAAAGGAGGACTGGATGCGATGATGGCGGATACTGGGTGCTCCAAGGGTGAGCTGCAGTTGTTCTCCATCGCGCGAGCCATCGTCCGTCAGCGACAGACTGGGAGCTGTCTCGTCTTGCTCGACGAAGCGACTAGTAATCTGGACGCGCTGCGAGACGATGAGACACAGGAAGTAATGCGAGAGGCATTTGCTGGCTGCACGGTGTTGACGATTTCGCATCGCGAGGAAACCATCCAGCTTGTCGACTCCACAGTTGTTTTGGAGGATGGGAAAATGACAAATTTGGAGATACAGGCTGACCAAACTGCTGCTGCTTCACAAGACTGATGCGAGTCTGTGTTTTTCGTATTTCTGTTTCTTGCTTTTCCTGCTTTTCCGGCTTTTTCTGCTTTTCCTTCTTCTCCTACATTTCCTGCTTTCCTGCTTTCCTGCTTTCCTGCTTTCCTGCTTTCCTGCTTTCCTGCTTTCCTGCTTTCCTTCTTTCCTTCTTCTCCTTTTTCCGTTTTTCTTTGATTTTTTCTTTTCCGTTTCTTCTTTCCTACTTGTTCTAGACTTTATACAGGGGCCGCTTGGGCTGCTTTCCTAGAGGCGTTCTTACATCGCATCTCCATAGACTATCGATCATTTATGTCAATTTTTTGCTTCTTAGAATTCATCTGCATTTGCTTTCTATACGTGTCTTACGCCACTTCTACGTCCTGGTGATCGACCAAGTGGAAGGAAGAAGTTGGACCGATGTAGTTAGCCGGCATGGTTGGTGTCTCGTGTTCCCGATCCAGGTTGTTGCTCCGATCATTTGCTCCTCACGCACTAAAGTTCAAGCAGTAGTAGGCTCGATAATAGGCACGATGCGCCAGCAAAGATGCGAGTGTCCAAGCAGGAACGGTATCGCTTTTGCAGGTCGCCGCAGCGTAGAGCATTCACTTTTAAGGCCTTGTCTGGGTAAACGTCCAAGCCGCTCCTCGTACGGGACATTCGTCCCTGAGACCTGATCGACATGTCCCTGGGTACTATTGCACGCGCAGTCCCCGTATATCTCCCTGGTCCAGAATGTTCACCAGTCAAGGGTGACTGGCTCTGTCGCCTTGCACCATAACTGCTCGGTCTGATCAAGACCCCCAGTCAGCATGTCTAGCGTGCGGCACAGTTACCATGCTCAACACCAGAGCTGCATCTAAAGCCAATATTAAATGGCATAGAACCACGGCGGGGAGTAAATTCTCGTTGGAATTGGTGGTCAATCTGCAAATATCCCCCATTTTGACTCGCCAGGCATGTGTGCTGTGACGCCAGAGACACACCAGTTCTGCGCATAAATTCAACCACGATAAAGAAATAACGAGGTTGTGTGGTCATTTTATAATAATTCCGCATCGATAAAAATTAATAAAAATAAAATAATGCCCAGCCAGAGGGGCCAACGAGTGTAGAGAAGGGTAGAGTCTGAGCAGGTTTCGTCCCGTGTCGGACAGCTCCAGTAATAGCAAGGTTTTTTGTAATTGTGGCTCTTCGGCTTTTTTTAAAAAGAAAAGAGAGAAATCTCCGTTCTCTCTATTGAAAAGCTCTATTTGTGACCTGCCGGATAGCAAGGCGTCTCGCACCGCCCTCTGAAATCCGGCCCGACGTTGAGGCACTTGTCGCAGCCGCACATGAGGTCCAGGTTCGTGCCGACCTTTTGGTCACCCTCGTTGCAGAGGCAAATGTACACGGCATTGTTCACGTCGGTGATGGGCTTGCCGTTGGGGCAGCTCGCATTTGGGGTGCTGCAGTACGCGTCCGTGAGCTCCTTGTTAGTCCACGGCGTTTCTGCAACTCTAGTCAGCGGTTTTTTTTTTCACCACCCATGTAGCGCAAGATTAACATGGTATATGGACTCACTCATCGCCTTCAGCACCGAAGCGCAGTACGTATAGCCGCACTCGCAGATCGGACCCTTGGGCGCGGGCGCCGGGCTCGGTGAGGGAGCGGGCGTCGCCGGCGGTGGTGGCGGCGCACCGGGGGCAGACTGAGCTCCCGCAGACGAGTTTTGAGCCGGTGCGGGCGGTGCCTGTGGTTTTCCCAGGGCGAGAAGAGCAAAGGGGATGGCGTGCGAAATCTGCATGGTTGTGCGTTGTAAAGGAGCTGGTCGAGTGGATTGCTAGGATACAGAGACGGAGAAAAAGGGCATTCTCTCGTTTATATACTAGCGGTCTTTTGAGACCGTTGTACGGAATCTACAGTTATTCCAATGCCTCCATCGCAAAGCTCAGTCGCCGTTGCCGTGTCTATCGTGGGCAGCTGAGCCCGAGTATCGCAAACAAGACAAATAAATTACAAACATTTCTCCCAGGTTAAACACTAATACAGCAGCGGGGAAACAAACTGTGTTTCCTGCAGACAAGGAAATCAGAACATGTTTTGCTTATTTACTTTCATCAACTTTTCTTAATCAAGTGTCGTCGGACGACGTCACACCAGTGACAGGCACTCGATACGGCAGCTGCATCACATTTGCTGCGCTGCTTTTAGAAAAAGTCCTTTACCCTTCTACTTGGAAAACCGGGCCGAGGGCCTGAGAATTCGCCATATATTTACGTTACCACATATTTACACGAATTGCAACGCTCTTGTCTATACTATAGCCTTCCGGGTAGCCAGTGGTTGCAAAGTTGCCCCGCCATCGGAGTTCCGTCGGTACCCCGCCAAAGGAAAGACGAGCAGCCCCGCGGCAGCTCCGACGTCCCCAGAAGAAAAAGTCGAGCCCTCCACCATCCCCATTGCGCATCGGATTGCAAACAAACATACACACACACATAGCATCATGTCCGACTCACAAACAGCACCCGAAGCCAACATCATCCGCGTCGGCACGCGCAAGTCGCCGCTGGCCATGGCGCAGGCATACCTCGTCGTCGACGCCCTGCAAGCCGCGTTTCCCTCGCACACGTTTCCCATTGACAGCATGACGACGACGGGCGACCGCGACCAAAACACGGCGCTGTACAACTTTGGCGGCAAGGGCCTATGGACGTCGCAGCTCGAGGACAAGCTCGTCCGCCACGAGGTCGACATTGTGGTGCACTCGCTCAAGGATATGCCCACGGAGCTGCCCGACGGGTTGGTGCTGGGCTGCGTGACCAAGCGCGGCGACCCGCGCGACACGCTCGTCATCAAGAAGTCCCTGACGGAAAAGCACGGCTGGACGACGCTCGCCGACTTGCCGGCGGGCAGCGTCGTCGGCACCAGCAGCATCCGCCGCATCGCGCAGCTCGCCCGCCGCTACCCGCACCTCACCTTCAAGGACCACCGGGGCAACATCAACACACGCCTGCAGAAGCTCGAGGATGATCCGGCGCTGTCGGCCATTATCCTCGCCGCCGCGGGGCTGCAGCGCATGGCCTTTGGCGACCGCATCGCGCAGTTCCTCGACGCCGACGGCGCGGGCATGCTGCACGCCGTCGGCCAGGGCGCGCTGGGCGTCGAGTGCCGCGCCGGCGACGCGTGCGTCCTCGCGGCGCTGGCGAAGCTCGAGCACGTCCCTACAACGCTGGCGTGCCTGGCGGAGCGCAGCCTGATGCGCTCGCTCGAAGGTGGTTGCAGCGTGCCGATTGGCGTCGAGACGACGTGGCTGGAGGATGGCCGCCTGCGGCTGCGGGCGACGGTCGTGTCGGTCCAGGGAGATAAGGCGGTCGACGCGGACGAGGCCGAGGCCATCACCACGGAGCAGGCGGCGGACGAGTTTGGCAAACGGATTGCGCAGGACCTTGTCGCGCGTGGCGCAGATGATATTCTCAATGCAATCAACGCGGACAAGGCCGCACAGGCAAAGCAAGCAGAGGCCGCGCAAGCGGCACAAACTACGCAAGCTGCTCAGTAGAATACAACATTAAAACAACAAAATCAACATCGCATGGTTAGCTGAGATAATGAGCCCAAAAATGGAGCAGTATGGTAGGAATGGAAAAAGAAGAAAACGCCGTTCATGATTCGGCAATTGCTGCGCGAGATAGTCCTCTCCTGCGAGGAGGTATATAATAAAACAAAAACTGGTAAAAAAAACTGATATCACGTCATGGTACACCACGTTTATTCTCTTCTTAGAGTGACCCTGCCAGGTTGAACTGTCCCAACATGTTTTTATAAATCAATTCCGTGTTAAGCAGAAAACAAATGTCAAAAAAGCTGTGGTTGGTGGTAGGTCGCTCCGTGGTGTGTATTTCTGAGCGACGAAGAAGCTGCAGCGCATTTGTCGTGCAGCCCCAACCAAGCAGCCATTGTATCTCCTCCGGTTCTTGCCTCGTAACCCCACTTTAAGACAAATGAAAGAAAAAGGGCAAACGTTCCCACTTGGGTTTTTGTCTCTTTCCTTTACTCCGAGATGAAAGCCTTGTAAGCGTCGGCGTCCATGAGCTGGTCGACCTGCTTTGCGCCCTCCTCGTCAATCTCGACCTTGACGATCCAGCCGCCGCCGTTGCTGTCGTCCTCGGGGACCTGGTTGATGGTGGCGGGCTTCTCCTCGAGCAGGGCGTTGGCGGCGGTGACCTTGCAGCGGACGGGGGCGTTGATGTCGCTGGCCGACTTGACTGACTCGACGGCGCCAATGGCGTCGCCCTGGTCGACAAAGTCGTCGGCGCTCTCGGGGAGCTCGACGTAGACGACGTCGCCGAGCTGCTCAGCGGCGTACTCGGAGATGCCAATGACGCCCGACTTGCGGTCGGCGGACAGGTCAATCCACTCGTGGTCCTTGGTGTACATCTTGGCGAGGCCTAGGGGGAGAGCATGATTGTCAGTAACGAGGCATCGCGCGAACGGAGGTCTGGGGCATGTGGTCGAGGACAAGGCGATTGGAGGGGTCCCGGGGGATTCAGCGGACGCGACATACTCAGACGAGAGGTGGTGAAGCTGCGGACGGGCGCACGGGCAGCCATGGGCGTCGAGCGGGCAGCGAGGCGCATAGCCGCGGGACGAGCAAGGCGGAGGACAGAGGCCATTGTGTATGAGTGTGGTTGTCGAGGGAGAAGCGTCGGGCAAGAAGACGGACGGAAACGAATTGACTAAAAAAAGGAGAGGAGATGGACAGCGGCAAACAAGCGACGAGTGGTGATGGGAGTTGTGGGAGAGGACAAGGTTTGGAGGAGGAAAAAGTCTCCAAGAGAGAAATGGCCTGTTGCGGGCTTGGGGCGGCCCAGAATCGCGTGCGCCAGAGCTCCAGCTCCAGCCAGCCAAGCACCGCACAGCTCTATCGGAAAGCTGTCGGGAGGGCGCTGGAAGCTGCCACTGAAGCCGGTCCCCTCCGGCGCCCGATACAAGGGGCAGAGCCGCTGTAGGTCCGCGCTGTAGGCGGAATGCGGAGCGCTCGCAGCAGAGAGCCACAGCGCATGGGCAGTAAAAGCGGGGTCTAAGGAGGGCCCTGGCCAATCAGAAATTCAGAAACATAATAGCCCCGCGACAGAGAACTGCACCGTGTGGTTCTTTTTACACATAGTTTTACTACAAACAATTGGGTAACAAAAGGGACAGCAGCTCGTGCTTGGCAGCGAGCGGAGGAAAGCAAAAATGTGAATAGATTTGAGAAAGACTGCAGATGAACAGTGAAAGCTGAAGTATGACTCGGTGTATTTTAAAGCTGGTGGTAGATTCAATGGCTGCCTATATTCAGCAAACGGCCGGCCGTTGTAGGATATGACGTGCCTTCCTGCACCGTCGCCCAGAGCCGCAGCGACGTCGGAAGCCGCCCTGCCAGTTTTTTAAGCTGTCATGGCTTTCGCGCCGTTACGTACAAGCAAGGCCACAAGGCTACCACGGGCCGAAACGGAGCCCCTGCCGTTCTACCAATCGTGAGCAACGGTAGACCTTCCGTTTTGAACGGGCAACGGAAAATTGTCAGCCACTTCTCTGTGCAGTTACTGGACGGAGTCGATGTGTGGCACGCTGCACGTGTGTGAGTTCATTTAATAAATCTTCGAACCCGCTGTGGGATCTGCGCTCCCATCCGAGACAGCGACTCTGCGGCTTGCTGGATCGGACTTGACCCGCGCCACGACCGTGACGGCGGCCGCGGCCGCAAGCGAAGCTTTGTGCCGTATAAGAGCACCCGCCGTGGTGTCAAAGCTTCCCATTCATTGCACGCACCATCAATAA
This sequence comes from Samsoniella hepiali, assembly GCA_001455915.2. Taxonomy (NCBI): domain Eukaryota; kingdom Fungi; phylum Ascomycota; class Sordariomycetes; order Hypocreales; family Cordycipitaceae; genus Samsoniella; species Samsoniella hepiali. Next base: position 6,085,667 of record LNDK02000066.1, on the reverse strand, counting down.
ACTGCTTCGTTTGCTAGGTAGTGAAATGCCAGCGGCTATGATGCTCAAGCACTATGAAGCCAGCCAGGATAGCCAGGTGCGACAGGCCGACGGAGGCGATAGGCCGACGAGGCTTTGCCTGGACCGCGTTCTCGTACGCGAGGCAATTGTAGCCGCTCAACAAAAGCAACTCCGTCAGAGCTGTCGATGGAAAAATTGGGGTCACTTAGGGATGTTGCTCTACCCACCGTTATCATTTGGCATGACTGCGCATACTTCCGCATCACCATGAGGATGGGAAATGTAGAAAAGGTATCTACCCCGCCCGTCTCCAAACCCGAGGTCATGCGATGCATTCTTTTCAGCTATGCCATGGGACGGGGCGTGAAAGACGGTTTCTTCGAAGCTTGATTATGCAAGCTTGATTATGCAATGCATTCTTTTCAGCCATGTCATGAGACGGAGCGCGAAAGACGGTTTCCTCAAAGCTTGGTTATGCAATGCATGCTGTTCAGCTATGCCATGGGGCAGAGCGCGAAAGACGGTTTCTCCACAGCTTGATCGTTTCCCCATCGCAGTCAGACCTGCAGTGCCTTGTAGGATGCCGTACGACGGGAGCGTCCGCATCGGAGGTCTCGGCTGCGTATCCGGTCTCCAGGCTGGGTATCATGCCGGTAGCACCAGCACCATGCTTTCAAGTATGCCCGCTCATAAAACTTGAGCGCAATGGTTCGCCACACCAACAGTTTGTGATTATGATTTTGCTATGCTCTTCAGCTTTATACGGGCATATCTGGCCACTGCAAAGTATAGTGCGCAGTGTAAACCCGGGTTGATAGACGGGCGCTCTGTGGTTTTGCGACCAGCTGAACCACCAGATACATGCGGATCCGGCAACTGACCTCACTGCATATGTATTGGTGGTAAGTCTTCACACTAAAACTCGATGGTATCAACTGCGGCCTTGCAAGCTCGGCAGAGACCAGCTGCAACGGCAAATGATGTTGCAGCTGCAATCACTTTCCAACGTAAGACGTCCGAAACATGCATTAGAATATTGGAGTAAAGTATCGGATAGCTCCTCAATTGTGGTCATCTGCAACAGCGACATACGCAGTTTTATTTCGTCTAGCGCTGTTGGATCACGACTCCTGCCGTAGGTATTTAGCCTGAGCGATCGCGGGATCAAAGGAAACCAATCTTCACGCTTTCGAACCATTTCTGGTCTTATAGCCATTATTAAACAAGCCTACCACTAGTGTTTTCTAGTTTCATCCAGCGATATGCATTCCCTGCATACCTTTTTTCGCCGTGCTCGGCAGTGTTCTGGCTGTGGTGTCTGTGATCCAATACTGCCTCTGCAGCGACAGGAGCTCCTGTGGCGGCAGTACATCCCAGCGTACGCCAGACAACGGAAGCTAGACCTTCTGCATACCAGGAGACAAGATTCTGAAGGGAACCTGCATCGATTGCTCCGCTACCTTGAGCGGCGACGGTAAGACTATCTGCTCTGGGGCCAGCCCCAATGCACGACACACAGCGGCATCTTTGGCCAAGGCACGCCCATCTGCTGCGCCAATGGTGAGCCGGCCATCTCGGGAAGTGCTACCAAGGTGGTAAAACTGCTCCCTTGCTACGAGAATGGGCTGTGGGACCTGGACAAGGAGGAGTACTGTGCCTGGACCACGACGGGCGGCTACTCGCGATGCTGTAAACGTAAACAGTATCTCAGAAATGCGTACAACTGCCTTCCAAAGCCCTAAATTCGCGCCGTGTTCTACATCGAAGGGCAACCGGAGCCGGGTGAGGTGGACTGCGATCGTTGTATGGATCTCCCGCCCTGGGTTTAAGCTCGGCTGGTCGCTGGCTATTCAAGTATTTATTTGTCATTTGACAAAATATGACATTGCTCTTCGCGCTCAGACTTGTATTATTCAACATTGAACTACTTTGATCCGATAGATGTCTTTAAAAGAGCTTTTAGCAGCCTTATTCGACAACATTTATCACACCACATCAAATCCAACTTTTTTCCTCACCACTTTTGATGGTCAAACTTAAACATTAAGAGCCGTCGGCGCACATATAAACAAACGACGCTTTTTAGCATCACACTTAGAACTTGGGGGGGGGATGAAGAAATTGTGTACACCACCATAGCTAGCCACGTGCTTCACCACGATGTTATCCTTAGCCAATCTCAGCCTCAAGGTCCTGTGGCGCTTTGTCTGTGAGGTCCTCGAGCGCCTTGTCGCAGCGAGCGATGCCAGCGTTCGCGGCGGCCGCTACGTTCTGGTGCAGATTCCTCGCCTTCTTGAAATGCTCGCGAGCGTCTTCCCACGCAGCGCGGTCAACCTCTTCTTCAACCGCTATATCTGCCGCCACCTCTGCTACAAACAGCTGAGCTTCGGCCTTCTCTTTGATCGTGCTGGTTTCAAGGATGGTCACGATAGTGGCCTCGTACTTCGCAAGTTCGAAGCTATTGGACTTTCCAGCGATCCGAAGTTCATGGGCATCCCACATGATTTCTTGTGGGCTTCTGCCGTTGGCCATGTTGTCCTGCCAAGTCATGTTGGTGTGTGTAATTGATAGACGACGGTACTGTTGAGAAAAAAAGACGAAGAAAGAGTTTGCTATGAGCAGCAGATTACAGGCATATATTTTTTCCCTTCAATACCGAGACTGTGAATCGCAATTCTTTTGATGGCTTGTTGCCTACTCCAGCGCTGTGTGTCGCAGTCCTGTCAATTCACAACCGTGCACATTCACAGTATCCTTGTCCGTTCTTGTAAAGAAGGCTTCCGCTGCTATGAAGGATGAACAGAATGTGCAAAATAAGGCGAGTCACATGATAGCACATTCACTGTTCCAATAGACACCAAGGTGCCTGAACTGTTACTTAAGCAGGATATAACAGGCGTAGCCGAGACCACTCGATGTATCCAGCACGTCACGATGGCTTCCGTAAGACTGAGTCAAGCCGAGAAATTCGTGAGAATCACTTGCGTCATAATATAGTATCAGTGGCGATAACATTACCTCTGATGCTGACGAGGTCATGTCTGCCTTGATGAAGTTGCTAACCACACCCCAGGCCCATGAGAGATCGAGCGTTCCCAAGTCCTAGCGGCGTTGCTAAAGAGCCCAAGTCGCTAGTATGTTCGAAACGTCCTGCAGCCTCGACATCTTGCTAACATTTCACAAGAGCACATGTCGCCTGTTCAAATGGTTGTGGTGGCGTTTGGCGTAATGGGGTCGGATCACAGTACGCAACGGCTGAAGACCCGAGAGCAATCACAGGAACAGAAATCCAGCAAAAGCAGTCAGTCCGATGCCGGCGGGGTACATTGGATCGTTGAACAAAGAACAATCCCCGACAGCTGCATTTCGTCATCTTGGACGCGGCGGTTCCCCTGCACTGACGGGTCCGGCCCCTCTAAAATTCCGGGTCCTTTTCTAGGTCGCGCGCCAGGCCACCGCCCGAATCATCGTCTTGCATCACAGGCAATCAAGGGAACCCACCAGGAATATTCATTACTTCTGCAGCTTCACCTTTTCGCATTTACTACAATCAGATTAGCTGCAACATATCCGCCCTCGCTACTTGTCTGGATCGCGCCCCACGTTCGGACCCCCCATTTGCTTGCAGCCCGCGCGGCTACCCAACAGCCCGCGCACACGCTCGCCCCCTCCTCTCTCTTCGAAGCATCCACCACTGCCGCACACACTCACAGCACCATCCTTCGCCATGGACACTGGTGATGTACCGCCCGCGACGCCGCAAGAGAGCCTCGACGATACGCTCGGAGGCCTCGATGGCTCGCCGCAGGCAGCCTCATCATACCACAACAACGGCATACACGAGCACGAGCCGCAATCGCCGGGCGGCCTATTACACCACCACCAGCACCACGACGACGACCCGGCGGCCACACGGTACACGCCACCTGTGCCAGGAACCAGCGGCAGCAGCGCACCGCCCTCGGCCGCGCCTGGCTCCCGGGCCGGCAGCGAAATGTCGAACCCGTCGCAGCACCAGGCGCACGGCGAGTACAGTGGCAGCCGCCAGGGCTCCGGCGAGCCGGCGGCGTCCAACGGCCGTAACCACGTCGTGATCAAGGTCGGCATGGTCGGCGACGCCCAGATCGGCAAGACGTCGCTCATGGTCAAGTACGTCGAGGGCAGCTGGGACGAGGACTACATCCAGACGCTCGGCGTCAACTTTATGGAAAAGACCATTTCCATCCGCAACACGGAGATTACCTTTTCCATCTGGGATCTCGGTGGCCAGCGCGAGTTTGTCAACATGCTCCCGCTGGTGTGTAACGATGCGGTGGCGATTCTCTTCATGTTTGACCTCACGCGCAAGAGCACCCTCAACAGCATCAAGGAGTGGTACAGACAGGGCCGCGGCTTCAACAAGACGGCGATTCCCATCTTGGTCGGCACCAAGTACGATCACTTTGTCAACTTTCCAATTCAAGATCAGGAAGAAATTTCCAACCAGGTAAGACGGTGCAGCTTGCAGGTGACTCGGGTGTATTGGCCGTATAGATGGCTGACCATTTGCAGGCGCGTCGTTTTGCGAAGGCGATGCGAGCCGCTCTCATCTTTTCCAGTACTAGCCATAGTATCAACGTGCAAAAGGTAAGCTATTGCGACACTGGGCGTTGCCAAACTGCCGCTTACTCAATGTTCCCAGATCTTCAAGATTGTCCTATCCAAGGCTTTCGATCTCAAGTGCACGATCCCCGAAATCGAAAACGTCGGAGAGCCGCTGCTCTTGTACCAATCTGTCTGATTTTACCAGTTCATTGACGAAACGAGAACAGTCTACAACCATAGATATGGAGACTGCGACTTCTATGTCGCCCTTTTAGCCCGAGCCTTGTGTGACGCTCCCTCGTGCTCGAAGCTTCGTTGGCAAACCAACTTTCAGTTTTTCCTTCGACGCAGATTCACGCTGAGCATCAAGATGTAATCGGGGCTTATTGAGGATATTGTATATTAAAAGAGTGTTCCCACAGGTGGGTCCTCTGGCATGTTCCTCGGGAAGGAGCACGAAATTCTTTTTCTTTTTTTCCTGTTACAAATCATTTTACGGCTTATCGAGACGCGCAAACGCGGCTGCCATCATATCTTGGTGGCTACCTTTCAACACCCTTTCGGGTCCCAGCCCAGGGAGGGCGTTTTTGTGGGAGTTTGGAATATAGAACAGACCACGGGAGGAATATCCAACTGCGTATCAATCGACTCGCCGAGACTGGGGATGGGAGATGTGGAAAAGAGGAGATGTGTACAGCTGATGTATGTGAGAAAACACTCCGCATTGGCTGTGCGATGGCAGATCAGAATACAAAAAAAACAAAGTATAATAATGTTACACCGTTCAAGGTATAAGCCACGAATGAGATGTGTGATTCACCAACATGTCGGGACGGCACGGCAAGACGGGTAAGAAAAAGAAAATCAGGCATTAGCCGATCACCAAGTATCTGTCAGAAAAGAAACCCCCCCCCCCGAGAACCTGTTACAAGCGATCAAAATGTCCCTCCCCACAAACCTCAGTCAATACGGCACCGGGTAGTCGCCCTTTCCGCCCTCATCAGCCGCGCCCGCATCTTACGTTCGCCACTCGGCACCATGGCCCTCTTCACCGTGGACCACCCCGACCGCTGTCTCTTCGACTCCCCGCAGATCAAGCGTCGTCGAACATCGGCCGACGGCACACAGAGGGTGTCGGGCACGCCCTCCTCAAAGGACAACCGCCGCGGCGGCGACGGGGGAAAGTAGCGGTCAAAGAGCTCGTCGCTGGAGTCGGGCGACGGCGGGCCCAGCGCGGTGTCGTCGTCGTCGTCGTCGTCTGAGGGGCGTCCCCGGTCGAGGGCTGTCCAGGAGAGCGGTGCGTAGCCGTCCGATGATGTGCTAGAGTCGTCGCCGCCGCCGGAGTCGTCGAGAGGGCAGGGGAGCGCGCTGCCGGGATCCGCCGCCAGACAGGTCCATAGCGACGCGCGGCAAGAGGAGACGCGGGGAAGGACGATCTCGGGACCAACCTGCAAGTGGGTTAGCCGACGAAGCGCGGGGAGGGGGTACTCACCGGCCCACGCAGCATTCCGTGTGGTGCTCGGCGCGGCGGCAGGATTGCTAGCGGCCGGGGCGGGCGGCGCGTCGCTGGTCTGAAGCTCGCACGAGGGGAGCAGCAGGGCCGTGGCGTGGCGCAGGCTCGGGAGGTCCAGACTGATGCGGCCGGGGTTCGGCTTGCGCCGGGCGAATTGCGCCGCGGGCAACGGCGGAGGACTCGCGTCCTCCACCCGGCCGGGGGCTCCGGGGGTCGCGGGCCGCGGCGGGGAGCCGTGCCTGCTACTCCAGCGCGACGTGCTGCGATGGCTGTTGGCAGGTGAAGCCTGCCAAGGCTGATTGGTGTGTGTTGTGAGAGGCATGGTCTCTGCGTTTCTGCGTTTGTTGAGATTGCCTGCAGAGGGAAAAGGATGTATAGAGTTGTACTAGGAGACGCTCGTTTAATGGATGGATGGGGAGATTGAGAGTTGCGGCGAGGACCTCGTGGTATTATATAGGCTTCATTTTTGCAGTGCTCTCTACAAGGTCATTGTTGAAGTCGTTGTGTAATGAAAAGAGCATTGGGTTTTGTGACAGTCAAAGGAGAAGTTGCGTTCAAATTGTTATAGTTTGAATGCGGCGGACAAAGCGTCGTTGGGGTGTTTAGGGTTTTCTTTGTCTTCAACCAGCAGCCAAATACGAGGAGACAATGACGGCAAAGTACTGTATTATACGCTTGAGTTCAATGCAAGCCGAATGAAGCCAATGCAAAGCAGACAAAGATGAAAGAAACGTAAAACCACGGCTGAGGTTCAGCCATCAAGGACGTAGCCCGGCACTCACTAGGTGCGGGTGTTCGGGCTTGGGCAAGCCCGATGGGCATTCATTGACAAGCTTTGGATCCAAGTGCTTGTCAAATACTGAGTGAGCTATCACGAGGAGACTATTCGCACGTTCGGGGGGGAGGGGGTCGTAAGCTGCATGGCCGGAGCAGTCTACGTGGCTCTTCTACAGCTTTCCGTCGTGGCCTACCGAGCCGACATGGGCAAACCCCACGGCAACGGTATTCTTTTGGCCGTTTGCAAAAAGGTACCCGTGCAATATCATGTCCTACGCAGGTGGCGTGCGTTGTGTCTCGCAACACCACACCCCGGTGCACTGCCAAGTAAAGCTCTCCCGCTGCCCAAACACGAACGAACGGCCCCTGCCAAGACACTCTTCATCGGTTCATCGTGAACATCACCATCCGCCCTGGTCCCGTGCCGCTGCATGCCCGCATCAACGCCCGCCGTGGCCGAGGTGCTTCCTCCCTCGCCCGCCGTCTTCACCTGCCACGTCCGTCTTCCTCGCGCTCAACTCGATCCTCTTCTACTGGACCATCCGCCGTCGCTCGCCGCCGCGGGTCCTCTGGGGCGGCGCGCGTACTATGCCGCCGCCATCGTCAGCACGGCGTTTGTGAAGCTGCTGGAGGGGGCCTGTTGCTGCTCAGCGCCGTGCAGCTCTGCGACAACGACAACGACAATGTCGCGTCGTGCTTCCCTTGCGCGCGTCGGAGGCGGACGAGATGGTGGACGAGAAGACGGTCCGAGGAGAGCGTTGCGACGGGGCGCGGGGAGGACGCCGCAGACAAGGGGAGCGGATGCGGAGAGGAGCCTAGACGGGAAGCTATCGACTGCCAAGGCGCCGGGAAAGAAGAACAGAAAGCGTTCCCAAAAGTTGACTGCGGTAAGCAAGGACGGGCAGGACCATACTCTTTCTTGAGTTGAATAGAGTGATGTTTTATTACAGGGCCCAAATGGCAAAGCTAACAGAGTAGAGCAACGTGATTGGCTAGTTTAAAATTGCTCTGCAGCTGCCTGGACCTTGTTTCATGAATGTGCGAGTTGGGACGCGGTTGTTGGCCCGTGCTTGTCAATCACTAATAACAGAGGAGAATCACGAGGTAGCGGTAGGGTACACTTTGGCGGCATGCTCTATTCTATGTACTGGCCGCAAGGAGATAATAGTATCGCCACTGGGGCGTAATGCAACATCTAACTGCCTCACAATATGACTTGTAACTGTTCCATATTGGACATGATGTGAAAAGAAACGCCCAAACGCCCAACTCTGCTGATACCCATAAAGAGGCGGATAAATCCTGTTTGTATGTACAGAAGCGGAATTATGCGACGCCTGACCCCGCTTCCTGGCCAAAGTCGTCCGATATCAAGTTGGCCAGTATGGCCTGTTTTTCTGGTTTGGTGCATGTAATGATGGTGGCATGCTTGCCTGTGTGTATAATGTCATGTCGTGGAAAATGGAATGCCGAGGCCGCGTGCTCAGGGGTCCTTCTTGCCCCAGATCGGGGCACCAAGTGGCTTGCTAACGCCAAAGCCAACACCAACAGCGATGCCAATGATCAGGGCAATGAGGAGAATCTTGGCGGCAATTTTCTGGCGATGGTTGAGCCTCGACATGTAGGTGCAGCTGCGCTTAATCTTGGCGTCCTTGGCCTTGTCCTTCCAGTGCTGCTTGCCTGGCCAAACCTGGCACTCGCCGTTTCTAGTGATGGTGCAGCTCTTGCGGGTTGTCGTTTGGGAGATCAAGCCGGCTTCCACATCTGTGTCAAAGGGGTTGCTGTCGCGCTCCGAGCGAGGAGTGGCGAGGTCGACGGGAAGGACGCAGACGGTGGTGGCAGTAGAGAGTGTGGCCGCCTTTTCAGGCAGTGCGACCTCTACTGGCCGGGCTTCGGAGCCTTTGTTGTCGTTGGTCATTGTGTTGAGAGTGTCGTGTGGATGTGGTGAAGGAAAGAAGTCGCCACGCGTCGATGGATTGTAGGGTTTGAGCGACTGCAGCGATAGATTAGCGTCGGGACATCGTGACCAATTCATCGAGTCATCGAGTAACAGGCTTCCAGAAGCCCCAAGCAAAGTAGGACAAGATGGTGCTTGGAACGCGGGTACAATGGCGCGAGGAAGGGAAGACGGGTCAATGGCTAGAGGCACTTACACTTTGTTGAGGCGGGCGCTAAGTAATAGCAAGGCCAAGCAGCAAAAGAGGAACAAGACAAAGCACCACAAAGGACCAGAGCGACCGGAAAGTCGAAAAGGGGAGGGAAAAGTAAAGGAAGGGATAGGAACGGACGAAAGAAGGCGAGGAATGGAAATCGAAGGAGGGTACGAATTCTTTTGAGAGAGTAGAGCAGAGCAGAGGAGAGTGGTGCGGCGCGAGGAAGTCCCAGCCACGCAGTAACTAATTTGGGGTGTGTTGTGGTGCCAGGTCTGGATGGTATGGTAGCACGGATTGTAGCGGGAACCCTGCAAGTGTAGCGTCGACGAGGCAAAGAAAGTCTTGGCGCCACAGAACACGGCCAATAGGGGTTGGCAGGAGGAGAATTGGGGAAGAGGCGCAAGAAGAGCTCTCTAATCTGTAGTTGGAAGAAGAAGAAGAAGAAGAAGACGACGAAGAAGAAGAGATGCGGCTCAGATGAAAAGGGGACTTGTCTTGGCCAAGAGGAACTGTGTTTGGCGGTTGGCAGCTGGCAGCTGGCAGCTGGCAACAGAGCCCGCAAGCAAGAGGGGATGGTGGATGGAGCCGTCACTGCGCGCAGCTCTGAAGGGGGGCAGTGACAAGACCGTTCCCGTCTACCACGCAGGTACCACATCCATACTAGCGCGGGCGACAAGGTACAGCCACTTGCGACAATCTGTGTCTACGAGTAATGAGCAGCATGCGGGCGCAAAGATAGGCAGCAGACACTGGCTGAAAAAAAAAATTAATATGGGAGATTCAAGGCACGACGTGCGTGATAAACATGCTGCAAGAGACTTGAGGACTGCAGACACGGGGGCTGCGGAGCCTGAGCGAGGTGCTATGAGCAGGCAGATGGGCGATATTGTGAGAATCTGTCTCACCGCGCATCTCAATTGCCAACTCAAAGAGAGGCAGAGGCAGTGGACGAGAGACAGTGTGAGGCAGTGGACGAGCAGTGCTTCAGAGCAAACATGTCGCAGCATTCCCATCCCCACGTCACATCCCAAGCCCTGTTGCGCTGAGGAGAGTGCGCTAAGAATAAACTTACAGTGAGAGTGGGTGTACCTGCCAGGCACAAGGAGCGCTGGAGTCACCTGCTGGGGCTAGCGCTGTAGAGAATGCCTAGAGAGGCAACCAGCGCCACTCGGGGGCCGTCTTTAGTGGCCTCTAGCAGGTCCTCTAGTGGCGGCAGCAGTGGAGCGCTGGGGAGCCTAAAGTTTGGAGCGGGCCTGCACGTAATAAAGTACCTGAGTATTGGTTTTTTTGGCGCTGCCTGGTCCGTCCCCCGTCTGGTCCTTTTTTTTTCTCTTCCATCCAACAGCCATCCTGGTCATCCCACCAGCTGGCCCATGTTCTCGCCCAAGTCGCCCATCCTTCATCTCGTGGCTTGTCCCTATCTTGCATCTATTACTCCGTACTAGCCCCGACTCTACCCTCTCATGACCTCTCCTCTGACTGTGGCGTGTTCAGGGCCCGCCCCAGCACATCTGCATCCTGCCCAGCGCAGCATCCACCCAGACTCGACTGAAGCGACACCGACAGAGGCGAGCAGCTGGCCTCGCCTAGTGTTGTGGGCTAGCAAACGACTGTTCTACTCAGTAGAGATGCAACAAAAAACCCTGGCACCGTGATGCCCACCCTGCCTGGCGCTAACACCAGAAACCACTCCTCTCTAGACTGCGGGGGAAAAGGCACCACTCGACGCTTGCCGGCCATCCTCCGTTTCACAGATGTCAGCTGTCTGGTTCGTTACTGTCAAGTTGCGAGGATGAGAATACAGAGTTCAAAGAGGAAAATGAGCTCACCACCGTTGCCACCGCTCATCACTTACCGCTTACGTACAGCTCCGCCACCGCTTCCTTTCCGAGACAGCAGACATCGCCAAGCCCACGCAGGTTCATGGGCAGCCATTTTTGCCCTTCGCTTCGAGCACCGTAGGGCCAGGCCAAGCGATCCACCACGTAGCGTGCCTTGCTGAGTCGCGGTCGTTTGCACACATCGACGCCTAATCACGGACCACCAGCTCTTCTCGACTAACAATCAATAGCCTTGCCCAGTAATCCGAAAACGAAGTGCCCTTGCTCCACGGTGGTAGAAGCCGACAGCCAGCTGCCTTGGTCGATCGGCACATCCAAACACGTTTTAAAATTGCCACGCCCACAAGGCCATCGTGACCCTCCAAGCTTCCGCAGGAAAGGGATGATGCGAGATCCACCCTCAACGGCATTGTAATTTAGTTCAGACTCGAGAGGTTTCCCGTAAAACAGTCTTGTTTCCATATAAGATGTTGCGGCCCGTAATCTCTGCGGCTTTCCGTCTTGATCTTGTCAAGCTGTTTTGGCGAGGCAGAGTTGGCCAGGAGGCGCTCAATTTTAAAATCTAGACAAGCTCCTGCAAGCTACTGCGCTCTGTGCTGAGCCGCCTCCGCTTGACGTTGCATTGCAGGTCACCCGTCGACTGCTTTTGAGCAGGACATGGCCGATGCGCCACATGGTGCTAGTCGGCACTTTTGGGCGCCATCACCTCTAGAAGCCTAGGACTCGGGCCGTTGACGATATCAACACCCAGAGGACGCACTAGCCTCGTGCCAACCAGAAGGAAGTAAAAGAAACTGACTAAAATATTGGCTGTTTTGCTGGAAACCCTTATACGGGCTTTTTTTTTGCCTGATTGTTTCCTCTATGGTAAAACAAAAATAGATGCTGTAGGGTATGGTCAGTTTTTTTGTGACCATGATGGCAACGTTGTGCGGGTGGCTGTATTGACTAGCAAACGTCCGCAAGTGAGGTATTTGGGATCATGTTGCCCATATATGAAAGTCGGTAATGCACGATATTGTGCATGTTGAAACGCCGGTCGCTTCGAGAAATGCAAATATGACGGCAACCTGTTCCCATCCTACGGCTGGCAAACTAGCACGTGTTGGCCTGCGCCTGCCACTGCAAACGCACCCTATCATTTCTTGCATCGAGCCACTGCTTGCCGTCCTCTGCACCTTAGATCATCCATCATCACATATATCCCTTATCTCGTGCTGGTAGATATCCTGCCTCTGCTATCTTCTACTACCATCCGTACGTACACTCCAAGTCATCCCATCACTTGATATCCTTTGCCTCCCGCTCTCCCCAAGCTCTTGGCTGATGTATGAGCTTAGATCCATAAAGTAGGCCTCATTCCTCGGGTTGGTTTCTTTCGGTTCACGAGGCAGATCTTTCGCAATATTGTCACCTTCGCCGCATTCCTGCCTGGCATCACCAAGACTCCTTCTAATTCTACACACCATCAACACCCGTTGGCATGGACGGCACACTCACCGAGGGGTGCAGAGGCGAGTGGCATTGGCCACAGTCTATGTATGAGGATGGCGAAATCCCAACATCCTGTGCTAAGGATTGTTGTCATTGCTGCGTGGGGCATGGCTGGAGCTGGGCACGCTTGAAGGCCGCACGCGCTTATCAACACGCCCCAGAACCTAGCTGCTGCAGTTGTAGCTGCTGCGGGTTCGCGGTTTGCTTTCCATGTAAGTCTTATATTACCCGTTTTGCAGCTTTCTCGCTAAAAAAATCAAGTCTATAGCTGTTTCATTGCTCGACTACAAACAAATGTTCGTTCGTTTTACACCATCAAAGGCGACAGCATCACCGACTAGTGCGACGGATGTTTCGAGCCATGCGAAACCATCGACAAGAACCTGTACGAAATCAGAATGAGAGAGAATATTCGAGAAGAGGAGAACCGGAAACGCAATTGTCCGAGCAACAATCCCATCCAGGCTCCGTCTTATATCAGCTTGGGCTCCATGGTGTACGCTTCATCAAACGGGGCCACCCCGACAACAAACCACCAATACACAGTTCCATCTATCAGAATTGACACAGCTGGAGCTTCTGCAATGCGGTATGTCATGTGTGTGCTACTGTGGAACCGTGCTCATGCTTCAGTAGACAACCGGCCGCCGGAAACATTCCCATAATCAACATTACGTCCCCTCAGGTTGGAATTGAAACGGCCAGCCCATCGCAGTCTGTTACCTGTGTAGCTGACCCGTCAGTTGCATCGGGTCTTATAATTCAGCCAGAGCATGGCCTTCACGATGACCCAACTGTCGTTGTCGCCGTGCGGGGGAAGTTGAAAGAGCATTTACTCGACCAAGACTCCAAATCAGAAACAAGTTCGCTGCAGAAAGCAGCAGAGCACCGCCTTGAGGAGCATACTGGCCATGAACAGCCATATCCGAAGTCCGAGCATGCCATTGTTGACTGTACTGATGGAACTACCTCGCCACCTCCCGGTTCCGCCCAGGCTGAAGCAAACCTGTTAGGGGTCTCAGAACCTACAGACCTCACTACTGTGTCATCCTAACCTGAAAATGAGGATACAAATCCGTCCCGCAGCACCAGACTCTCCTCCCGCACCTACTGTTCCGCGTGATGAAGGCCAGGGCAAGGCCGCACAGTGCTTTGGCACGGATCAGGACAAAGAACAGATTAGACCTGTAGTAATGCAGATATACTTTAGAGAATATATACTATCACAATAAGCGAGAGAGGTAACAACTCGATGACTGAGACTCGAAAGTAACGCGGCCGTTCGCATAGAAATCTGATATCATCCCCATGACCCAGTAAGTCAAGACATGTGAAATGTACTGAAGGTGAATCAGGTACAAACGGGGTTGGTGAGTCTTCGGGTGTCCGGGCGAAACATGCGGCATCAAAGGTTGACGCAGCATCCACAAGTGAGAGCTTAGAATCAGAATCACGGCCAAGCTCTCTGGAGCCTAAAGCCATCCTGACTGCCGTGAGCAGACAGGATGTTCTACTACCCGGGGGAAAAATGAATCCCAAGTAGCCTTAAACCCTAGATCAACTTGTCATGACGTGTAAAGGTTGAGCATGCAGCGCAAGGCATAGCAAGACAGACCAGTCACCTGCCAAGGACACACAAACATGACGTCGCCTGGTGTCTAACTGACAAATCAAGGTCAAGATAAATGCTGGGTGGCGAGGTGGCTGGTGCAGGCGACCCGTCTGCAAGACATCGACTTGGAACTGGAATGCAGACACATCAACAGTAACAGTGTTTCCCCGATCCAAGCAACCAAGGCAGCGTCAGCTGGGACCCAAAATAATAATCAGCCCTTTGCCGCCGAAGATTATTACTAGTGGTTCTTGCTGAAAAAAGGGTGGTAGGATCTGCTCCAACCTAGGCCGTGGGATCGGATTTTGCTACAGACCTTTAGGCCACGGTGGGTGATGGCGGACTAGGACCGGTTTCTGATTCAAGGCAGTACGCAGGGTAGCACGGGGCAGACGAGACCGGAAAGCCTGCAGTAAGGAACGAGGTTTTTCCCATGTGAGCACGTAGAGCGAACGATTGGATGGCAAGGCTTCACGTGGGCGCGACTCTTACAAAGTACTACAAGTCGGACGCTGTACGAGGTATCCTCTCTTGGTACGCGCTTTCTTGAGAGCAAGAGGACGCGACGCGGTCCTTTTAATAGTGTTAATACGAGAAGGAAGACGTCTCTTGGGCACGGCATCTGCAGCTAGACTCTTGAAACTTGTGCGCGCTGAACGAGGAGGCAGGCCGCGATATCTGGCCGGGTGGGGAAGAGGCGAGCGGTGGGTGGTGAATGACACCACGACAGGGCGACGGCTTGGTCTGCCCAATGACAGACGGCCGCATGGCTTACTGTGGATAGTAGAAACGGTACACGTTTCTTTTGGCGAGGTTGGGGTTTTCTCTTTTGAGGGTCAGGTGCGCTGTGATGTGCTGGTGTTCGCTTCCTTGGGACCGTGTAAGTCGGCACTGGCTTGGTCGTGTGGTACGAAAGGGTCGCAGGACAGGCGACCCAAGTTGCGCAGGGGTTATGCTGAGCTAGTTTTGTCGGATGATGGCGTAAGATATGGGTGGTTTCTCTTTTGCAAATAGTCGATTTGAGGGAAATCAGTTGGCTGCGTAGGGTCAGGGACAAAGAAAAAAGAGGTTGGCTCCAAATTCGTTAGTGGTGAGACTAGGGCGATGTCCAAGCTCTAGGGGCCAAACGTATTGATGACGATAAAATGGCGAATTGAAAGAAGAGCAGCAGCGATTGTCACAAGGCACAACATTTCGAAACGAACCCATACCCGAATATACGATAGGCTTTTACGTGCGACTTGTGGTGCGAGGCGACCGAGGCTTGGGACATGACTTGTCTGGTGTTGCTGGTGCCACAGTCTGATATGCGGCAAGACGATTCGCAAAGTGTGAGTGGATCCGCCCGCGGCGCAAGATGGATGGTCAAGGGATGTTGATTGGAGGGCATGATGAGGGGGAGGAGAGACAGTGTCGAGGATTGAGACACGACGAACAGAAAAAGGTGTCGTTTCCGGCGCTGAGCATCATGAGCGAATGGTTTCCGCTCTGGTATCGAAGATGTGAGGTGCAGACGCGATGGGAGCCGTTTTCGAGGACCGCTGCAGTTTCGAGTAACCGCTGTGGCTCGACTCCTCCTCGTCTGTTTGCTGGTCGATTTTCTGTCCTCCACGGGGAAGATCTTGGAGGAACGGCTGGATGCACAGGTGAACGAGGGGGGGGGGGGGCCATGGTCGCCTTGCAGGAGGATACTTGGGCGTGTGGGCGATGCAATTGGCTGCAAGAGAGTGTAATAAGCTGCAGTAGCATGATTCGGGCCATCCATAGGTTGGCAGGTAAAAAGAAGGCCAAGGCGGAACAAGGGCTTTTTTCGTGTCGGATTCGCGTTTTTTTGCTTTTGTGCAGGCCGTTATGCAGGAAGGGGGGGATACATAGTTTGCACAACCACCACGGATAAGAAGCGAGAACGAGGACAAAACGTGGGATGGGGTTTTTGTTTTTCGTCATACGAAAGAAGAAAAAGAAACTTGGAATTGAGACGAGATAAAAAAAAAAAACGGCTGGAAGAGTTGTACAGAGATGCATGTGTAGATGCTTTGGGCAGTGAAGACGGGAGAGGGGGGGACACTACAGCAAACACAAGGAAGATGGTGCGAGGGATGCACAAAAACGGAGGCGGCCACGCACGCACAAAAGGGCAGCACAGAAAAAACGGTCGGCAGGCCGTGGTCGTGCGAGGTAGAATGAAGATTGTCCGTCGTTGGAGGTTCTTTTGGTCTCGTTTGGATGCGGGCAATGGGCTGGCAATATAACCGCCTGCCTTGTTCAGAGGACAGACAGACCAGCACAGGTAGGCGATAATGAGGTTTTGCACTAAAACGCGCGCCGGGCCTCGAAAGAGGAGCGCGACGGGTAACAGCGCGGGCGTGTGTGGGGGGGAGCGACAGCAGCAAACCAAGCTTGAGCTTGCATTCCGCCCGACGCTGCGCCAGCTCCCACTGTAAAATCCGAATCGTGGCATCCAATGTAATCTCGCTGCGTGTCTCGCTCGCACAAGAAAGCCCCCGTCCTCCCTTCCAGCAGGTTATCCCACTTTTTGCCTCTTTTCTTTTTGCAGGGCTTCTAACGTTAGGTAGTTAGTAGATAAGAGGAGGAGAAAAGAAAGAGAAAGCCTGCCCTGCCTTGCTCGGCCATGGCCACCGCCCACGCTTGGCTGCCCGCCCGCCCATCCTGCGACCTT
Source organism: Samsoniella hepiali (assembly GCA_001455915.2). NCBI lineage: Eukaryota > Fungi > Ascomycota > Sordariomycetes > Hypocreales > Cordycipitaceae > Samsoniella > Samsoniella hepiali. The sequence goes on along the minus strand of LNDK02000066.1, from coordinate 6,069,013 downwards.
GGTAGGCGGCCCACCCCCTGTACTCCTGTACTACAAGGCACAGCAGCGCAACGTTTTAGCGTTTGAGGTGCCGCAGTCCCAGCACAGCAGGCTGTGCCCCCGTCCCACCGGCGCGCCCGCGTCCGTCCCACGCTCGTCCCACGCTACACTTAACTCCCCCGTGTCGCCCTCCTCCCCTCGTCTTCGCCATCTCTCGATCTTTCTCGCTCCCTCCCTCTCGTTTCCTTCCTACGCCTCACACCTTGGGATCTGGCGGCTTGACATTGGCCCAGACAGGAACAGAAAGAGCGAGAAATTCTTGTACAACGTCATTTGAATATATAAATCGAGTCCTTCCTTGCCAAATCGACGAAATAAAAAATTTAGTCTTCACCACTCACAACCCACTCGAACAGCAGCCCCGGCTAGAAAAAGCTCCAACACTTACCAACGCTTCCAACGCTTCCAACGCCTTTAGCTGCTCGCTTTCCCGCAATCCTGGGAAAACATTCGAACTCTCGAACTTTCAAACACTTCGCTTCTTCTTTTTTTTTTTTTCTCTCTACACACACTTGCAAAATGGCCGCTATCGCCAGACAGCCTTTTGCTCCTCTTGACGGTGCCCGCCTCCAGGGCCTGTCCAGCACCAAGAACCGCCAGAATGGTACGTCTTCCTCCGCATTGGAGCCCCATATCCACCAACTCGCGATATCCGAAAGCTTGTTGGACGCGATGGGCTCCTGCATTGGGTCTATGGAACATGAAGCTAACACAAGACTTCCAGCGGTTACCTCCTCCGTCGGCAAGCGCAAGGCCGACTTGCTCAACACCAGCGACTGGGAAAACGTCGACCCAGTCGTCTTCACCAAGCGCGCCAAGCGCGCCGCCCCTTGCGAGAGCATCGCGAAGCCATCCGGCTTTGCTCTGAACGCTGCCTTTTCTGCTCCCGCCCTCCCCGACGTCCTCTCCCTGTCGAGCCTGACAAAGGCCCCGACAGTCCGCCGCAAGCTGCAGGCCAAGTCGCAGCTTGCCAAGATGACCCCCGCGCTTCCCAAGTCGTCCCCTGTGACGACCCCCGCGGGCCGATCCCCTCCCTCCGGAAAGCGCAGCGGGCTGCTTTCCACCCGTCGTCGTCCTGCCGGTCCCCTGTGCCGCATGGACCCCCCGTCGTTCGCTGTCGGCTCCGCCAAGGCGAAGCCATGGTCCGTCGATGGTGCCCTGAAGAGCACCATCAAGCCCGCCAACCGCCACGGCAAGAGCAAGAGCCGTCTCAGCCGTGGCCTGGACATTGGCTCAAAGGCAGCGTGGTTCTTTGAGATCCACGAGGACACCCCGGAGCAGGAAATGACAAACCTGCTCCAGCACAGCACCTGCGTGCTCGACATCTCCTCAGACGAGGAGACCGAGGCCAAGAAGGAGCGCGAATTCGCGGACGGGTGCAACAAGGAGAACATCCCGCCTGCTGGGCATGTCTCCCAGACCTCTGCCCGTTCCCCCCGCTCCCCTTGCGCCGAGGCCATGGACTCAGACAGAGCCCCACTGGCCTCCCTCAACCCCCGCGACTTTTACGCGGAGGGTTGCGATGAGAACTCGGTGTTCCTCGTCGACGAGGACGAAGAAACCGAGATCGAGGACAACTCGACCTTTGCTGGGTTCGAGTTTGCGCCGAAGCTGAGTTCGGCTTCCCTGGATGTCGGAGCCAAGAAGCTCGACGAGCTGGTGGAAAAGCCCACCGAGGGCTCAGGCAAGGCCGCTGTCCTGGAGCCCATCGAGGGCGCCGAAGAGAGCTTCGAGCTCTGGGAGAGCGGCAGCGCAAAGGACGAGACGGAGGCCGAGGCCACCGTTTGAATGTAAAGTTGTTACTGGAGTGCTCGCCTGCCTCGTGTCTTGAAGGCATGAGCTTGCTTGCACGACAGAGACATACACATTGAACGGTGCCAGGTACCGAGTCCGCCTGCTTGCTTGTACGGCATCGAAAGCACAGTGCTTCCTCCCAAGCCTTGAAGTCTTGGGATAGCCAGTGCGCGAGCCGGGCAGTGCGCCGGGCAGAATAGTAATCCGCAAAAAGCTAGAGGCTTTTGCCGATTCGTTTCTTGCCGGCAGATCACTCGCCACAAGCCGAAATGCAGCGCCGCGCAGGAAAAGAAAAAAGCCGAGCCAGGCTCAGACATCCAGGGAAACTGACAAAGGCAGCGGAGGGGGACACGCGGGTGTAGATAGGGGTTTACGGGGTCTTGAAAGGACCTGTTAGAACTTGAGACGAGTGTGTTCGCTGACGACTGTCATATATTGGCAGCGTTACGAGCCGCTCTGTCGAAAGTCATACAAACGTTGGCAATGTGGCGCGGGATGACGACTGTCATATATTGGCAGCGTCACGGGACGCGCTTACATTGGCAACGCTGCAGGAGAGGACGACTGTCATAAACTGACGGCGTCGCTAGAATTGGTATATGGGCAGCATGTTTTTGTTTATGATTTTTCTTGGGACCGGTATTGATATTTTAAAGGGTTATTAGGAGTATCTGCATGGGTTTACTGGCGAGTTTTAGTTGTCTGGCCCTTCTGGCCATTACTTAATCAAGTGTTTTTCTTCCCTTCATTGATTCGAATTTTTCTGTGATACTGGCAACCGCGTAACAATGTAACGGTGAAGACTTGTTTCCACCGGCCTGCAGAAAATGGCTGCTCTTCAACTCGACATGTGGTGTGATGGGATGCTGAAGAGGGTCAAGGTGCTGTTCAACCAACTCTCAACGCGTGTGGCCCCGCTCCACTTTACACGTCTCGTGTCTTGTGTAGCTTATAACTTAACACTTTGCTTGTCAACTCTACGTCTTGCGATTCGTAAACGGCCATACAGAACGACTGGGCCCTTTCTTTTAAATCACGTATATACGAATTAGAAAACCGACGGAGCACATGTCGGCGCCAGGAGATGGACCGGCCGCGAAGCCGCAACGCGGCGCGTTCATCGTCCTCGAGGGCCTGGACCGCAGCGGCAAGACGACGCAGGTGAAGCTGCTGGAGCAGAAATTCATAGACCAGGGCCGACCGGTCAAGCTGATGCGGTTCCCAGGTGAGTTGGCTCTTGAGCGACGGCGTGGCATGGGGCTTCACGACGACGACGTGACACGAAAGATGTTGCTGTGTTGGACCGTTGACTGATGCCGAGTCTTGCAGATCGCACAACGCAGATTGGCCAAATGATTGACTCGTACCTCAAGAGCGCCGTGCGCATGGACGATCACGCGATTCACCTACTCTTTAGCGCCAACCGCTGGGAGGCTGCGTACGCTCTGCTCTACACGCCCCCCCCTCATTCGCCCTCCGTCTATCTACAGTATGCTAACACATTGTATCGTGGCTCCCAACAGCGAAGGCATCCACGCGCTGCTCGAATCCGGCACCACCATTGTCTGCGACCGCTACGCGCACTCGGGCATGGTCTACTCGGCCGCCAAGGGCAACCCGGCGCTGCGCCTGCCGTGGGCGCGCGCGCCCGACGTCGGCCTCCCGCGGCCGGACCGCGTCGTGTTCCTGGACCTCGACGAGGCGACGGCGCGGGCGCGCGGCGGCTGGGGCGACGAGGTGTACGAAAAGGCCGAGATGCAGCGGCAGGTGCGGCGGCTGTTTGGCGCGCTGGGCAGAGGAGGGAGAGAGGAGGGGGCAGGGCTGGTGGAGGGCGTGACGGGCGCGGAGACGTGGCTGGAGGAGGAAAAAGGGGATCTGAGGATGGTGGACGCGCGAGGCTCGGTGGAGGAGGTGGCGAAGAGGGTGTGGGAGGCGGTGGAGGGCGTGAGAGGGGTGAGGAGGGTGCTGTCGTGATGGTGAGCGGAGGATGCTGTAGGTGAAGGGGGATGATAGCGATGACAACAGTGATATATAGACTGTTGGGTTCTGTATTACAAAAATAGACGTGAGTAAAGGAGAATAATAGGAGCTAGATAATTGGTCGTACATGGGAAGGCCAGAAAAGCAATGCCGTGCGATTTCAAAAGTCACGAGTGCCGGGTCTATATAACGGACTCTTGGAGCGGTGGGTGTCGACCAGGATAACTCGGAGTGGTCTAGTTGGTTCATGGCGTTCGACTGTAATTGATTTAATTGTCATCGAAAAGTCGGCGGTTCGACTCCGTCCTCTGAGATTGGTCGTTTTCTTTTTTTGTGTCCTTGCATACCTCTTGGGAATGTGGTGACGGGGGGGATGAAGCGCGTGATGTAGTCATTTTTTGGGGTGAATTTGCGCCAGGGGCTGTTTTCGGCAGGCATTGGCCGGGCGACTGCAGAGAAGCATTCCAGGCATCCTTGGACAACCCCTGATGGGGCATGGTTTGGGCGAAAGACAAAGTGCGGCAAAGTTAGGGAGCACGATATTATATCCATCTCGTGGAGAATTTGATTTTTTTTTTCTTACTCAATTGATGGAAAGATGACATCTAACCCTTGGCGCTTATAAGCCCGCGTCGTCTGCGCCACTCTGCAAGCGTTTCTGCAGTAGTCGGACCAACAAGTATGTGTGCATTTCACAAGTACCCTTGGCCAAAACTACCAAGGGCGCGGGGGCGGGGGGGTCCTCAATAGCGGTACACTTGCCAGGCCAGCATGCCCGCGGCCGTCAAGATGCCGGCCCACGACAGCCCGGCCGTCCAGAGTACCCTCTTGGTCACCGCGGCGGCCTCGGCGGCGTCATTCGCCCGCGGAAACGGAATGTCCGGGACCGGTACGCCCAGAAAGTCGGCGAGCGGCTTCCAGCCCTCGTCGAGGTCCATCTCGAGAAAGCGGTCTGGGGGCACATTCTTGCGCACCCAGTCGTTGTGCCTGTCCAGCGTACCTGGAAGGACCAATTACGTTAGGCCAAAGCACCCCATGATATATGTATATGTATAAAACGAACGAACAGAAAAGGAGACTTCATACCTGGTGAGAATGCTTTGCCTATTCGCTTGTCCTCTCTTTACACACACCATTCTCGCGTTAGCCAACGTGGACAGGGGAGTTTCTTTTTTTTTTTTCGGCAGACGCCGAGAGATCTCTCTCACCTCTCGCCCGCCCAGCGTAGATACTTTGGCAGCCAGCGCCACGTGGGGCACGGAAAGAGCAGCACGTCGAGGAACCACATCGGGATCGAGACGCTCTGCATGATGGGGGCCATGCTCCTGTACCAGCGCGCGCGGTCGCGCGTGACGAGCACGACCTTGGCGTCCGGGTAGAGGGCGCGCAGCTCCGGCATGAGGATGTAGGCGGGGGCGTCGGCGATGCCCACGAAGCCGGCCACGAGGCGGTGCAGCCGGGCCAGCTGCTCGGGCTCGTTTCCCTCGGCGTCGTTCATGTGGCACCACGCGCGCATAAATGCTGTATCAAGGGGGTTCAGTTCTTGTGACGTCTCTTGTGTGAGGGTTGGGAGAGAGACGAGGGGGTTTCTACGTACAGTCCTCGCGCTGGAATATCTGGTTGCCGCCGTGGAAGACGGGCCCGTCGAGCAGGTGCGCGAGCGCAATGGAAATGGACGTTGTGCCGGTGCGCGAGTAGCCGGCGGCAATGACCTGGAGACGGCGCGACTTGTCCCGCGGGACCGAGGGGACGCCGCCCATGGCTGCTGGGAGAAGAGAGAACAGGAAGCGGTCGAAAGTATGGTGGTTTGACAGACGAAAAACAGGGCTCGACGTGAGGTTGTTCGCGCACGGGTGTCGCACAGACTTGTACAAAACGCGAATGCCGAACAAAAAGGTTGCTGCTCCTTTCGACGTTGCTACTTGGACGGTTTGTCTAGATCTCAGGGCGGTAGCGGGAACAAGGTGTCAAGAAACGCAAGAGTACTGCGCGTCGTGAGGCTGCGTCGGAAGGGATTGGATGTTTGTAATGGAAAGCCAATGGCAAACTCGGCCTTCTTTTTGTTTGCTCCTCTGGGGTCGCGGGCGGCGCCAAGTAGTTGACTACGGGATCCCACGCCATTTCGCGGACCCATGTTGCCGGGTTTAGGGACAAGAGCCTCTCCCCCTCCCGCCCGCAACAACCCCCCGGCGGACCCAGCTTGTCAGCTGCTGGAGATCCCTTGCCCATGGAAGAACCAATAAACTGAAATCCATAATCTCTGTAGAGATTACTACCTCGCAAGAACAAGGTACAGCTTGGTCGGGAGCCGATTTTGAAAAGAAAAGGAGAACAACGATGGCATTTTGAGGGCACATTTGGACTGCTGGAACTGAGGTGCCACTGACGGACGGCAACACGCTCACGTCAAGACAGTTTGGAGGCGGGTGCGGGCGTGTTGTTCAGTTGATCAACGATGGCGCCGTCGGCAGTGGAAGAAAAAGAGGCGTTAAGACTTGCAGGGGTCGTACACTACGGGGTGCATTCGTTTAGCTCGTTCTAGAATGCGGCTGGGACGACTTTGGAACAGCTCAAAGCGCGCATCCTTTTTTTGCTCTTCTTTTCTGTGCAATTACTGATGGCTTTCCGTATCTCGCAGCTGTATTAATCTCCGTCGCCCGTGGGTATATGACACGAGATGTGGCTACACACAACCTTTCCCAACCAAGGGGAGAGAAGTACATGACAATATAACCAGGATCGAACAATGCAAAGATTTGGTAAAAAAAGCCACCATCGGTAAACCCCGCAGGCGTGGGTGCAAATTAGCTTGCGACGCTTGCATGACGACTTTTCAACTGCCGCGGGAGAAGCTACGGTCAAACCCGTCGCCACTATCCGTGCCAATCACGACATGATTATTGGGAAAGTTTTACATTGCCAAAGGAAATGCAACGCAAAAACGAGAGAGCAAAAAAAAAAAAAAAAATCCACATTTCCGGCCCGATCTCCTCTGCAGACATCGCTGAACCAGGGCCTCGGAGTGCCACCCTGTCTGGTCAAGGGTATCGGCGCCGACAGCACACACGTATCGATGCTCCACTGAGCTTATCTTACAGTGATCAGAATATTTTTTTTGTGGCGTCTATCTTGTCCCTGAACCCTTTCTAATTCCTTGTGCGCGCTGCTAATGAGACTCCACATAAGCAGTGAGGCTTCTTTGCTTACATGTTGTCCCGATGACCATGTTCAACGCCTGAGCTCCGTCTATAACCCGAGACCCTGGCAAGTAAACAAGACCAAAAGAAAAGTAGATATAGTTTTTCTTAAAATGCGCTAAATAAAAAGCCCACCTGTTTTGCCATGTCTAGTTGAACACGACCGTCTTGGAGCCGTTGAGAAAGACCCTCCGGTCGGCGTACCACTTGACGGCCGCGGCCAGCACCTGGCTCTCAATGTTGGACCCTTCCTCGGTCAGCTGCTTGGGGCCCATGACGTGGTCGACGCGGGTGACGCGCTGCTCGATGATGGGGCCCTCGTCGAGGTCGGCCGTGACAAAGTGGGCGGTGGCGCCGATGATCTTGACGCCGCGCTCAAAGGCCTGGTGGTAGGGCTTGGCGCCCTTGAAGGACGGCAGGAAGGAGTGGTGGATGTTGATGATGCGGCCGCTCATGGCGGCGCAGAGCGTGGGCGAGAGCACCTGCATGTAGCGCGCGAGCACGACGAGCTCGACGGCGTGCTGCCGCACGAGCTCGAGGACGCGCGCCTCCTGCTGCGCCTTGGTGTCCTTGGTCACGGGCAGGTGCAGGAACGGGATGTTGTAGCTCTGGGCGAGCGCGGCAAACTCGGCGTGGTTGGAGACGATGAGGGGGACCTGGTTGTGTTAGCCGGTCTTTGAGAAGATGTGTTTGAGAGTGGGCGTGGTCATGTGTGTATGTGCGTGTGTGTATGTATGTTGTATGTGTGTGTGTATATGTGTGCGTATGTGTGTGATTGATGTGCGTGCGAGTGTGATGAGCGTGCATGGGTGCATTCTGGCGCGCGTGTGTATATACCTCAATCTGCAGCTGCCCAGTCTTCATCCGAAAGAGGAGGTCGTTGAGGCAGTGGCCAATCTTGGACACGAGCAGCAGCACCCGCATCTTGCGCGCCGCGGGGCGGACGTCGTACTCCATCTTGTACTCGGCCGCCAGCGCCGCAAAGGCGGGCTCCAGGTGCACCGTGGACGCGGCGTCGACGCCCTCGGCCGCAGGCGCAGGCCCAAAGTGCACACGCATGAAGAAGCGCTCCGACGCGGGGTCGCTAAACTGCTGCAGGTCCAGGACGTTGTGCCCGTGCGAGGCAAAGACGCCGGTGACGGCGTGGACGATGCCGGGCCGGTCCGGGCAGGACAGGGTGAGGATGTGGTCGTTGGTCGCCATTGTTTTTTTTTGGTTCTTGTCTCCTGTTATGTCACCTTGTGAAAGAAGAAAAATAGTCAAAAAAATAAAGCGATAATGCAAGAGCTTGTCTGGTCAACAACAGTGGTATATTAATGAGTGTTGAGCCTCGAAGCTAGCAAATCTGCGGAAAATGTGACACAAAAGCACGCTTTTGTCCAGGTTCAATGCCTACGAGCCGAGGAGGAGAGATGCGCGAGTAAAAGTGAGTGAGGAATGCAGAGAGCAAGATGTAGGTTCAGAGTTGTATGACTCGATTTTCTCTCTCTTTCCGGGAGCGGCATTTGGTCCTTTCAATGTCTGGCCATTTTTTGTGCTCCACATCCGGGCTTGGAAGCCCCCCCCGGTAGCGGCAGGTTTCGGGGACAATTCGGCGTTTCTGGACCAGTCTCAGGAACAGAGACGTTCTGACCAGATTCTTGCAGAGCGCCCCCAAAAAAGGCGGGCATGGACCAGACACAGTCGCGCCTTTCTCAGCCCTTGATTTACATGACCGCGATGAGCGATGCGCCAGGAAAGGCGGCCGCTGTCACCCGGCCTAGGCGAGGCACGCTGCACGCTGCATGTTGGTCACTGTTTTTATGCCATTAGCCGCTGCGCCCGCCCGGGTAAAAGACAGGGAAACCCGGTACCTAGCCTACGCTAGCAGCTCGCATCACTGTGCAAGTACCTCGGCCTGCGTACACCCACTGCAGCGCTCCAAAAGGTCCCCCTAGACGAGGCTGGCGGCTGGCTGCTGCGCCGGGCGTGACCTCTGCTGAAGCCCCGCGGCTGAGGACTTGTCATCTCATCGTCCATCCCCGTCCTCTCACGCCCCGCACGCCATTTCTTTCATCGCCAGTTCGGCATCCCATATATATACATCTCCCTCTCTCTTCCTCTGTCTCCCTCTCTCGCTCGCGACGGGCGCTTCAGACAGGGCCAGTCAGCACACGCACAGCTCGAGCCCCGTTGCCACAGCTGAGCTACCATTCCCCCACACATGTCTTCCCCGCTGGCCTTGATCATGGACGGCTACCCGCCAACCAGGTACGACCGTGACTATTTGACCATTGAGGAGATGGAAGCCGCCATCGAGGTTCCGTCTCCCAGCAGAGGCTCGCCCGCACGCAATGTCCCCGCCGTCGACGACATGACCTGGGGAGAGGGCCAGGCGCCGCTGCGGCGCCCCCATACGCAGATCCACCGGCGGTGCGGCGCGTGCCAGATGCCCTTTCGCCAGTACGACCGCATGGTAGCCAGTAAGTGTGCTTTTGGTCTAGGTTTGAGATAGACCCCCCAGCTAGCTTATGCGCGCAGTCACGAGGAACGGAGGTCGTCTCCAAATCTACGACGCCCAAACCGCCACCGCCCGGCCCTTTGCCAAGCAGTGGTACAAGGTCGAGGCCACCTTTTGCAAGCTCAACGGCTGCAGCACGTGCCAGAGCAGTGGCGAGAGCGCCACGGTTCACATTGACTGCTTCAAGCTCTTTGTTCAGGAGTGCACCGCCCCGGACAAGATTCATCGCCTGTGGCTGGCCTCGGTCGTCATGGATCCCTGGCGGCAGTGCAGCGACACGGCGCTGCCTTACAACTTCCAAGAGCGCATGTCCAGCACCGACGCTGCGCGCGCTTGGAACATCCCGATGGTCGCGCGGCTGCCGCCAGAGATTTGTCTCATGATCCTCGGCCAGACGAGAGATAGCCTCTTCACCAAGTACATTGCCGTCATGAGCCGTGCTCGGGAGCTGTCCCACGCCGCCCCGCCCTCGCAACCTCCCGTTTCCCTACCCCTCGCCGACATCAAGTACTGGACGCGCGGCATGGCCTGGCCCATGCAGGTGGCAGAGGGAACGGAAGACGGTCTCGTCCGAATCACGATTGATTCCAGCGGCGTTCAGCAGATTGAACGCCTAAACAAGATTGGAGATCCCCTGCACTCCACCCACCTTCGCAAGCTGTTTGTGGTTGAAGAATCATACAGGCTCGAATCGGTCAAGGCAGCTCTGTTTGTAAGTGCGTTTATTCAGATCTACTAGCCAAGCGTACTGACTCGTGCTCGTTCAAGGGTGGTCACTGTCGCCTCACTGTACCCGACAATGTCAACCTGGTGTTGTGGGATAACCCCATGCCCTTTAAGCTCTATGCTTCACTACGTCTTCCCCCAAATCACGATTTTAGCAGGTTCTCTTCAATCGACACAACTAGCTGTTTTGGTCTTACATTCTTCTTCCACGTGGGCCATATTGTTGCGGTGCATCCTCATTTAAATACAGCCTGGGATAGGGACGCACGTCGCACATTCGAAAGCCTCCCTCTGATGCACCAAAGAGCTGCACTCTGGATCTATGTTCCCTTCCCAAACGGGGAAGAAATCAGCGGATACTGCTTGCGGAATCGCAAAACCAAAGAAGAAGATCAAGATATCGGTCCTTGTCTCGCTGTATGTGTCTTGAATGCCCAAGACACGCAATTGTCCACTAATCTGCCAATCACAGCTGTACATGAAGCACCAGGGCATCATTGAGCTTGGCTATAGATACCCCTTGGCTGAGGAATACACCATCTGCCGCACCAAGAATAGACCGTTCTTGGTCCACAATCTGCGGACCGGGTATCTGCGTCCTCACCCGCAAATGATTGAACAGGAGCAACTGGCCGGCATCGCAGTCGGTGCCACGTATCCTGGATCGCTTCAGCGCAAGAGCTCTGAACCGGTCGAGCAGCAGAGTCTGAGTAGGCTTCTGCGCCCTCTCCGATATGAGATATACTCCACCGCCCGTCTCGACATGGTCAGGCTCGCAGAGGTCTACAATGACCCGCGGACAAACTGCTGCAGAGGCATCATGTTCTATTACGACTGTGGCACGAGACGAGCAGTCGGGGAATGCCGCATTGGTGTCGACGAGGTCCGAGGCTGTGCCAACCCCACCCACTTCATGTATGCCGAAAAGGAATACCTCCTTCCAGATTCTCGCAATCGCTACGAAGGGACGGTGATTGAAATGGTCGACGACGTGAGCCGGGCCTATGCGCGCAACCCAATCATCAATGCCATCTCTGCACCGTGGAGGCCTGCAGCCATGTCGGGACGATTGGAGTTTCGATTTGCATTTGGATCAACCAACATCCGTGTCTACAGAGATTAATCACCATTGCCGCTGCCGCTGCAGCTACACCAGCACCAAGTCCATTCGTTCCGGTTTTTGGCTGATCCAGTCCGATTTGAGGATTCGGCCCACGCCCTTGCGCACGTATACCTCGCCCTTCTTTTCAATCCACAGTACATTGTACGTCTCTAGGCCGTTTATAAACGACTCCGAAACGGCCACGAGCTCACACGGAATCACAGTCTTGGCATCCACTGCACGACTGCCTAGCTTCTTGGACGGAGTAAGCACTCCAACACACTCTCCAGATGCACCAACCAGCGGGACGCCCTCGTCGCCGTAGTACTCTAGGACGTTGAATACAGCTCGCTCCGGTCGCGCATGCAGAAGGTGGTGGTACGCGGCACCGGTACCTTCAGGGACCTCGGGCTCCGCCGCACGCACCAGGCCGCCATCTTCAAGGCTCATGGCCTCGACGAGCTCCTGCAGCTCTGTCGCCGTGGGGAACTTCTTTTCGGGCTGCTGCTTCTCCAGCGAGAGCACCGGCGACCACGTCTTGACATCGCCGCGGCAGTACTGCCACCGCACGAGCGGCCGCACCCCTTCCTTTGCGGCGGAGAAGTCTGGAAACGCAATTGTGCCATCGTAGGCGGCCCAGGTCCACGTCGGCGCCAGACTACCATGGCCCTGACGCCGCCGCCTCGGCACGCGCGCCTCCACCATGCCCTCATTGTACCATAGCAGAGCCGTATCAAAGAACATGACTGGTAGACAGCACACGAAGCCTCCGAGAAACGTAGTCCGCAGCACCGTGAGAATGCCCGCAAACGCGTCCATGGCGTCCTCGGGGTAGCTCAGCCGCCGCCGGTTGTACTGCCGCACGTGGTCGGCGTAGTCGCGAAACGTGGGCTCGACGTGAAACGAGAAGCCCTGGGCCACGACGGCCGTGTTGCGCGCGCACCGCGCCTCGACGGCCGCGACGCCCTCGAGCCACACGTTGCAGTGGCACTCCCACGCGACGGCCTCGTCGTCGAGGACAATCAGCCGGCGCGAAAAGATTTGCTCCTGAAACGTCCACGCGCGCTGGTTCCACGCCGAGCGCTGCATGGCGCCCGTGTGCCGCTGCACGGCTGCGGCCATGGTCCCCGGCCGGCGCACGTACGACGGCGAGTGCGGCGCGCCCGCGCGGGCGCGGTCCATGGGCGGCGTGACGTCCCGGAGGCCGCTCAGGCCGCGGTGCGCGGGCCCGTTGGCGACGACAATGGTGGCGTAGGCGTTGGCGTAGATGCTGCCCATGTGGGCGAGGTGCTCCTGCTTGTGGAGGTCGTCGTCCTGCACGATGCAGAGCGCGTCGACCCAGAGGTAGGGCTCGCCGAGGCGGTCGGCAAGCTCGATGACGTCGGCGACGGTGCGGGCCAGGGTGTCGAGGCCTGCGATGGGGGGCCTTTTCGCCGCGCCGCCGGGCTCGCTCGAGAAGGGCGCGAGGGCGCCGTCGCGCTGCAGCGCCTCGACGTTGCTCCGCAGCGTCTGGAAGGCGGCGCGCGGACCCCAGACGTAGCTCAGCGCCAGGTACCGCTGGCCGGGCCGGGCCGGCACGAGGCGGCGCCGCGCGACGTCGACGAGCCACGCCGGGTGGTGCGCAAAGATGCGCCGGCTCTGGTCGGAGAGCTGGCAGTGCGCGGCGTGGCGCGCGTCGCAGTGGTCGAGCCACTGCCGGATGCCGGCCGGCTTGATCCACGGCCCGAGGCAGCGCTCCGGCATGAGCCGGTCGCGGAGGTCCTCGAGCTTGTCCTCGTAGAGGATGGCGGGTGCCTTGGGGGCGTTGATTGCCCGCCGAGCGCTGCGGGGGGGAACATGTCAGCACTTTTGCTTTAGGACAGCCGTCGTAGTGGTGGTGGTACTTACTCGTCGATGCGGACAGTCTCGGCGACAATCTGGTCCGCTTGCCGAATGAGCCTCGTGAGGTCGGCGTCCGTAAACACCCACTCGGTGACCATCCGGGGCCTGCCCTCGGCATCGTCGCGCGTCCCGGGGCGTGCCCGCTCCTCGAGCCGCGCGCGGATCTCGCTCAGCCACGGGTTGGCGACGGCGAGGACGCGCTCCTGCTCGCTGGGGTGGATGGCGGAGCGGAGGATGCGGCCCGCGCGGCCGCCGACGCGCGTGACGTTTTCGGCGAGGAGGTCCGCGTAGGCGCGCGCGTCGCCGCCCGATGCCGGCGAGAGGTCCTGCAGCAGGCGGGTGGTGTACTCGGCGAGCTGGCGCAGCGCGGCCTCGCGGTGGACGGTGAGGCTCTTGTCCAGGGGCGCCGGCTGGGTGACCATGTCTCAGAGGTGGGGGGGAATTTTGTATCTTGTAATTAAGAATGTGTTGAAATTTTCAGTATATTTGTTTGAATTTATCTCTGATGCTTGTGATGGTTGGGGGGTGTGTTTTTATACTAAACGTTGCGCGAGGGTCGGTCGAGATCATCTTGCTCCGCCACTTTAGCTTTAGCCCGCCAAGCTGAAACGGGGCAAGCTTCTTGCGGTAGGGCTGGTTCGCGAACAATGGATGGTAGCTAGTCATGTACTTGCACTTGATGAGGATAAGTGGTGTGTATTTTTCTGTAAATGTAGCAAAAATGGCTATGAAATTGTTCTTTGAGGCTTTGGGGTTTAGGCAGTGTAATTTGATGAGTGGCTGCAGCCAACAGCTCCCCACTATGGAGCCTCGTCTGGGGACCGGGACCCTGCTCCTCGGTTTTTTTTTTTTTACCTGTCCCCTTTTAATTGTGGCAGCCTTGTTCACCTGCTGTCGATTTTTTTTTCTTTTCCAATTTGCAAAGAAACGACATCAGCTCTTTGCCGGTCCAGCGTATGCCCTAGCTGAGCCATGGGAGTCGAGGCCAAGAACCAGCCCAAGTCCGGGGGCAGCAAGCTCTCCGAATGGGCACAATGGCTAGAGGAGCGGCAAATATGTAAGACAACACACACATACACACACAAGGCTTTTTGTCGCAAAACCTGTGCTAACCAAAAACAGCACTCTCGTTTGGCTCCATGGCCGCCTTGCTGCTCGCCCACGGCTGCACGCTCGAGGCGGACCACGCCTCGCGCGAGGCCAAGCTGCGCGCGCTCGCGTCGTTCAACCCGCGCACGGGCGCGTACGCCGTCGGGCGCGGCGACGTCTTCCTCGTGCTCCTGTTCCTGCTGCTGCTGACGGGCCTGCGCGCGAGCGCCATGAAGCTGGTGCTGTCGCCGCTGGCCACGCGCTGGGGCGTGCGCCGGCCCAAGGACGCGACGCGGTTCGCGGAGCAGGCCTGGATGTTGATGTATTATAACGTCTTTTGGCCGATGGGAATGGTATATGCCGGCGTTTTTTTCTTCTTGTGAAAGCTAAACTAATAGTGGCGAAATGTAGTACTTGTACCGTCACTCGCCCTACTTTCTCGACATGGAGGCGCTCTGGACCGGCTGGCCGCAGCGCGAGGTCGGCGGGCTGATGAAGTTTTACACGCTCGCGCAGCTGGCGTTTTGGATGCAGCAGGTGCTGGTCATTCACCTGGAGCAGCGGCGCAAGGACCACTGGCAGATGCTGGGCCACCACGTCGTGACGATTGCGCTCATTGTGGCGGCGTATGCCTACCACCAGACCAAGGTGGGCAACTTGATCATGGTCCTGATGGACGTGATTGATCTTTTCCTGCCGGTATGCTTTTCCACCGCCCTTTGAGAAGAAGAAACCCTTTGCTAAGATGGTTTACAGCTCGCCAAGTGCCTCAAGTACCTCGGCTTCACCTGGATCTGCGACGTCCTCTTTGGCTTCTTTGTCCTGTCCTGGGTCCTCGCCCGCCACGTGCTCTTCCTCGTCACCTGCTGGAGCGTCTACCGCGACCTGCCGCGCCTGACGCCCGACGCCTGCTACCGCGGCCCGGCGGACAACCTGCGCGGCCCGTTGCCGGTCCCGGACGACTGGTCGCGCTTCCTCGAGCCGTTTGCGGACCCGACCGGGATCGTGTGCTTTGGCGCCAATATTGCGTATGGCTTCTTGGCGTTTCTGCTCGCCCTGCAGGTCATGATGATGGTCTGGTTTACGTTTATCGCCAAGATTATTGTCAAGATTTTAAAGGGCGAGAGGGCAGAGGATGTGCGGAGTGACACGGAGGACGATGCGGATGAGGATGACGCCAAGGCTGCAGAGCTTTCAGGAAAGCATTGATGTATTGTATTGTATAAAACTGACAACCACATAATTGTAACATCAACCATGTTCTCATCTACACTACTTTTGTCCTTGTGGCCGGCTTCAGTCCCCAAAACTGCCCTGTCTAGACAACCCACCGAATCAGTGCGACAATGCGCACTGCCAGTTCCAATACGCGACTCTTGCTTTCATGGTACAGAATTGTGTCTATTTGCCATACATCAACCCCGGACTACTCTATTTTTGTCGCCATGATCCGCGCACCGCCAAGTCGGCCAGCACGAAACAGTTCGTCAATCGTGTTGTAAAAGGTCAGCAGCAACGGCTCGGGCGCGCTGGACCGCCTGTACTCGCGCGCGCGGCCGTGCACAAACTCGGCCCAGTCCGCCGTCACGTCCTCAAACGCGACGTTGCCAAAGCCCGCCGCCTCCAGATCGGCCACGTACCGCTCCCGGCCCGGCAGGTACGGGCACGACACGACGTCGCGCAGCTGCCGCGCCGTCGCCTCGTCGAGCGCGGCCCGCGCGAAAAAGTCCTCGACGTACACGGTGCCGCCCCGCCGCAGCATCGACGCCGCCTGGCTGAACACGGCGGCGCGGTTCGGGATGTGCAGGATGCAGAGAAACGAGACGACGTGGTCGACGGGCGCGGCGGCGCCGGCGGGCAGCACGGTAAAGTCGTCATTGACGGAGCGCACGTGCGCCGACAGGCCGTTGCGCGCGGTAATCTGCTCCGCCAGGGCGTGGATCTCGGGCTGCAGCTCGACGCCCGTCACGTCGGCGCCGTAGTGCGTGTGCAGGAAGCGGCCGGTGGCGCTGAAGCCGGCGCCGACGTCGAGGACGCGCGCCCCGGGCCGCAGGCCGAGGGCGGCCGCGGCCGCGTGCAGCGCCGCGTCGCCCAGGTAGTGCATGCAGTCAAACGACGCCGTGTCGGCGGGCTCCCAGCGCGGTTTCGACTCGAGCGCGCGGAGGCGCGCGCGGGCGCGCTGCAGCCCGTACAGGGCCATGCCGGCGACGTTGAAGTCGGCGTCGGCGGCGGGAGCCGGCGGCGCGGGCCCGGCTTGGCGATTGGTTGTCGTGGCGGCCATGGCTACGGGGGGGAGGGAGATGGGATGAGAAGGTTTGAAGAGGGGGAATTGGGAAAGCGGCACTGCCAGAATTTAAAAGAAAATTTTCAGAAAATTGAAAAAGGCTAACGGTGGCTAGACAGAGTTCCTCACACAAACCGGTCTCGGCGCAGCTGCATCTCCATTGACCGATACAAGGCGTGAATGTGGGCAACATGCATGCAAGTGGCAGTAGTCACACGACGCTGTTCCACAGGCCACCAGAACAGCGGAGTTTTGTTTCATTTTATTGCTGGATCGTCACTCGTCATCTCTGCGTTTTCTTTTTTTGCTTCTTTGTACTTGCAGCTGAGCGCCAGTGTTGACGTCAAGCGCCGCATGTAAGCCTCCTAGCTTCCTGTACTAGTTGACTTGATGTCGGATCTGGCAACTGGATACTGTTCTCTCAGTCCCCTCCCTGGGTCTTGGCGAAAGACCCGCAGCACCGGACTGATCTATCGGAACAAGTGCCGGGTGCTGGGGCGGCGCATCGAGGGCCCCATGTCAACGTGATCCACGAACCCTCTGCAGACGGCAGTTCCATCCGCCGAGGGAAGATCTGGGAGACTAATGCAGTGAGTGGCCCCTGCCAGCGGGCCAATACTCGCCGTGGTAAAACTAATCCACGGAGGGGGGTTTCGCGCGGCCACTGTTCCGTTCGTACAGTCTGTATCGATAAGAGTGGGAACATCCTGTTCGATAATTACAATTGCTTTGATAGGGCAAAGCGGTGACGACTTGCGCCACCCGGCTGTAATAGCCTCTCTCGGTGAAAAGGCGGAGGCGAGTAGGAAGCCACTGAAAGTTGCTTCGGTGAGTGGCTTGGTGGATTCCCGCTAAATAACATCGCTGTCTTGTCCTGTTTCGGAGGGCGATTATTTTGCGCTTTCTACACTCGTACAGTAAGGCGCCCACGCCTCTCTGAGCTCTCTACCGCCTTTTCTTCTTCTTTTTTTCCACAATAGGGCTGACTCGGGGTCTCTCTTGTCTTCGAAGAATTGTCCGTTCAATCACTGGTGTCACTGACTTGTTTCCGCTCCATGAAACGCTGGGGGCCATTTTGCGGGCGCAGTACCGGCCACATGTTGACTCTGGACGGGCGGTGGGTGTGTGCAAAGGACAAACTTTTCTGAGGCAGGGCTGTGTCGTTTGTTTTAACCCGCCACGAAAGAACTGCGGTTTGGCTGCTCCTCGTCGGATGGAGGGCATGACTCCAATGCCCCGACCCGACTACGACCTGCTCACACCACCAAAACATTTCATGAAGGCGCCCCACGATCACGGCCATGGAAAAGGCAAGAACGCGCAACAAACGGTTTCCCGGATTCCCCCGGCTCCCGGCCGAGATTCGGCAGCACATTTGGCGCCTCTGCCTGCCGAGCCGCGTGGTCGACTTTGACGCGCTCGACAGCCGGGTGTCGTGGGAGACGCGGGAGGAATGGAACATTTGCGTGTGTCCCAGGGAGGCAGGGCTGCGAGCGAAACAAGCGCCGCCGCTCATCATGCGGGTGTGCAGGGAGGCGTACGACGTGGCGGTCCGGTACGGCGCCGTGGACCGCACCGGCCGGCTCGAGACGTGGCTGCAGCCCGGCCTCGACAGGATCCTGTTTGTCCACTTCCGCGTCCTCGCGCCGCTGTGGTACGGCGCGTACGACGCCAGCTACGAAGGCAACCGGTACAATGTGCGCAAGCTCGCCGAGGCGTTTGCGTGGGCGCGGCGGCTGGGCATGCCAATGGCCGTGTATCACCTGAACCTGTACCCGTTTGGCTTTGACGCCGCGTTTGAGATGATGAACTGGCAGTCGGACATCCTGGCGCCGCAGATTGCGCTGCTGACGGAGTTTGCCCGGCTCGGTAGACACCAACAGTTTCCGTGCGCCATCCGGACTGTTGTTCTGCACGCCACGCGGCGGCAAGCGGCCGACGCGGGCCTCTTTGGGCGCCTGGGGGACGCCGCCTGCCAGTTGGTGGACGTGGCTGACGAGGCCAGGATTCGGGACTACCATGAGTTTTGGAAAGCAAGCTCGCCGTACACACCAAAGGTGGACCAGGCCATAGCTGGCACGTGGAATGACTTGCTCGACAGATGTGAACTGGAGCAGCAAGTCAAGGACTGGCTTGCCAAGACGTACTACACGCTTCTATCGGCCGTATGGATCACGGCGTCGCAAGAGTGGCCAGAAGAAGACACCAATCTGTTTGGTGCGTACTCTCCGCCCTTTATTCGCCCCGCGGACTGGACGCGCGCTTTTCCCCGGTACGGCGAACATGCGATTGTGGAAACCCATCCGTGGGTAATGGAGACGCGAGCATGGCTGCCGACGCTTGTTCCCTGCATCTGCTTCCGCGTCTGCTACGACGCAAAATGCATCCGGGAGTCGCGGCAGTCGCGCAAAAAGGACACAAAGACGGGCAGGGCGCCTCTTTTCAAGCGGCTGCGGAACATGTTCTCGACACGGCCACCGTCGCGTGGATTTCGGCGGCGGCGGCGGCGGAGGTGGACAGAACAGTCTAAAAAGGTGTACTGTGTGAGGTTGCATAAAATACCACCGTCCGTGTCGTTGATGAAGAATGCGATGGAATCGGCAGTGTTCAAAGAAGAGAAGCTCGGATCGAGTCCGACGGCATATTGTCGGCCGCCGGCACACCATTGAGCTTGGAATGGAGGGCTTTTGTAAAATCCCAAGTTTCATACTTGTTGATCAAGTGACATTGTATATTATTGCATCCCATTCTTTTTACAGTTGAATATTGTTTACCGTGACCCGCTACTCTGACATGGAGGGGCAGTCCTTGAGGTTCGCTCGCTGACATGCATTGACAATGTCTTACAGTGGCACCGGCACAGGTCATTCGAAAAAGGCGTGTGCTTGGGTTGTTCCCATACGGTTTCCCACGTCGTACATGTGGTACTGTGCTGTCCGGCCCGAGCCGTCGAGTCCGCCATCGGGAGAGACATTGGCTGTGAAGCGCCCGCCCCCCAGCGGCTTTCCAAATCGCACACGACGAGGCGGCAGGCATTCGGCTGAGAACAGGAGGCTATCGGCGCAGAGACGGATAATTCCCAAGGATTGGAGACATGCGAGACCGTCTAGAAGTCGTAGGAGCCACGTCTTGTAGAAAGGGACGAATGTAGGGCTAGAGTGGCCTGAGCAGGGCGAAGCTGTTCAAGGACGAGCTCCCCGTTGGAAGACTTTCCGAAAAGTTGGAAAATGTTTCGGGACGCTGCGCGGCCTGGTACAGATCCATTCTGACACTTTTTCAGGTTCTGGATCTCGCTGTTGTACTTGAGCTTCTTTAGGACATGTCTTGCCGCATCCACCTGCTCCGAGGGCAGCAAGGCCATGAATTTGCTCACATTCTCGGAATCGTCGCCCATAAAGTGCGGGTGTGGCAGACGTCTGTCCAGCTCCCGAATCTCGTTGCCGTCCAGCTCAAAGGGGCTGGCAGCTGCTGGCGGAGTCACATCACACTGTCAGACAGGGCGCCGGGCACGTCAAAAGATGCAAAGACATTGGCCGAGCGGCGAGTCGCCGTCTGCAAACCAACACGTCATGTAAGACTTTTCCTGGGACATCCAGGCCAATGTTTGCTTGGCCGCCCAGGGGGGGCAGAGGTTTGTACGCAAACGCCTCTCGTCGGGCTTCAGCCCTTGCGCACAAGACTGCGTTCTGGAAAGCGTCGGTCGTCTGATTTCACGCTCATGGTACGTAATAGGAAGAGATTCTCGGCAGAACTGAAGCGCTCTGTGTTGCATGGTAGAGGAAACAGACAACGGGTGGCGGGCTGTTGTGTGCAACCAACGCTACCTTGTAAGGCTGGCCGAGACAAAGGCAAGCGACCCACTCAGATTATCGGAATGTAGCTGTACCCTGTAAATGAGACTGCGCCATTTATAGATTCCCAGCTGATGTTCATTTCTGGATGGACAGTTTATTTTGGGGACATCTGTAAAATCTATTGATCGTGGTTTATTAGCGCTGCGAATACGGAGTAGATCAGCACTAGTCAACGAGGTCTCAGTAGTTGGAGCGGCGTCTGCCCCTGTTCCGCCACCCCGTTGGCGCCACAACTGCCAAAGGAACTCAGGCCGACACGTGAGACTGGAGAGGTTAGCAGAGAGAAGTTCGTCTGTTGAAATCCCAACATCTATAGATTCCCAGCAAGAAGAGAACATCTTCCACTATCGACTCTTCACAGCCTCCCAAGGAACTGACCATTGTTTGTGGGAATAGCCTAATCTGTCTGTACTACCAAAAGTTCCGCTCCACCATGCTGATCCTCCCGCCTCTATCCGTACTAGGCCCCCCCGCCCGCCACTCAGCTTTCCGGCCGCCGCAGGAGCCCGCACTCCTCAGTTGGTTTGTGAGCGTTTCCATCCAAAAACCTGGCGTGACTATTCCAACAAGCGCATACATACCCTTTTCACGCCCCCGTCTCACCCGCGCCCTCGAGCATCGGACTCACCGTCTTGCCTCGTCTGCCAGCTCATCCATCCATTACGAGCAGAGCTAGCAGCGCCACAGCAGCATCATCGGAACGGCGGAACCCCCGCGACAAAAGCATCATGCCCTCTGACATGACGGCCAAGGGTTACTGCCCTGTGCAGACGGCCGACAAGGAGAGCGGCGACTGGGACGGCGACCTGACCCGTCGCGAGGCCCAGCTGGCCCGAAAGGAGCGCCGCCTCAAGTTTGTCGCGGCCGGCAACGTCGTCGTCTTTCTGATTTCCCTGTGCTTTCTCGCCTTGGCCAGGCGCTCCAAGCCCTCGCTGCTGGAGTGCGACATCATGACCTCGCCGTACTGTGAGTTTGCTCTGCTTTTGAATGTAGGACCACGTGTAAAAGGGAAAGCGGAATGCTAATGTGCTACCAACAGCGCCGGTGTTTAATGGAGGCGTGGAGCATTGGGAGGGCGACTTCAAAAACGCCTTCAACCAGACGTCCAAATACAGAGGGCCGCCCACGCTCGAGCTGGAGCAGGCGTGGGAAGAGCTCTGGTATCGTACGTTGCATCACCCGTTTCGCAGCCCACCCTTTTCCGCATGCTAACCATTTTTTTTTTTTGCGTCTCTGCAGAACCTGGCGTCGGTCTTAAAATCGACGAAATCGCCAAACTAAACAAGACTCGCCCCGGCGTCGATTTTAGCCAGATCGAAGGCAGCGATCCCAACGATCCTACCTACGCCGCCACCCTCGAATCTTTCCACCAGATCCACTGCCTGGTATGTCATCTTCTCTCTTTGTTCGCTCCCATCCTTCCTTGCAGCCTCACTGACCTTTTGACCAACAGAGCCTCGTCCGCCAGGCGACCTGGCCGCTGAGCCACTTCAACGAGAGCTGGCACGCGTACCCCTGGTTCCTGGTCGACCCGCTGGGCGGCCGCATGCACGTCGACCACTGCATCGAGTCGCTGCGCCTCACCCTCCTGTGCCACGCCGACGTCACGCCCGTGCTGGCCGAGAACAACCCGCTGCGCGGGACGGGCCTGCAGCTCGACTTCAGCGTCCACCACAAGTGCCGCAACTACGACAAGATGCTAGAGTGGGTGCAGGCCCACGGCGTAGATGTGCCGCCAGAGTAAACGAAGAGGGGGGGAAACGAAAACAACGGATCTGTACAAGAATATGGATTTTCTGCATAGAATGCGTACATTGGAATAATAAATTGGATGCATTTCACCCGTCGGTCATGTTGCTCGACCACGTGCAAAAGTAACCTTGCAGCGATAAACCATTGGGCGGACAGGTTACATCCGAGAAAAGACCAAGCAATAATAGGGCGGGTATCGGTAATTGACATTGACCATCAACTTCATATCATCAACTTCCCCAGCGAACCGGCTAAAAGAGGTGGCTCGACCCCGCAAGGCTTGGCGGCGGCCGCTACCCCGACGCCTACAACGTAAAGGCCCTTTATTATCCGGACAAGGGACCTCTTACCCTGTTCCACGCTGTCGATCGTTTCGAAAGCGATGGGCGATCAAAACAAGCATCGAATCAAAAATTCCAGACTTCCCCGCACTCCCACGTCGATTGGATGCATCGTTTCATCACGCTAGCTCGCAAATGGAGGGGGCAAAGTAACCGGGGAGGATTTAGCCGTCGGGAGACAGCGAGCTTCTCATTGCGCAGCCGAGGTCGTAGCGCAGCGCTCAGATAAGGATAGTCTATGGTAAGTACCTTGAATATGCTTGACCTGCTTCAAGTATATAAGGACTGCACTGTCGCACTTTTTTTTAGACGGGCACGCATCCATTAGCGAATTGTCATGATTGCTACGATGCACTGGCTCGCTAGCATCGCTGTGGCGGCGGCCGTGGCGTCAGCCCTGCCAAGCGCAGATGAGGCACAGAGTGTCTGGTTCAGTGAGTTTTTTTGCGCAGTTTCCCAGGACATTGTCCCTGCTTGCGGTACTTGTCGAGAGCAGAAAGAAGAACTTTCTATTTCTTTGCTAACCCAATTTCCCTTCAAAGACGACGACGCGCCCACCATTAGCATCATCAGTCCTAACCTCACCACCAAGTGGTTCGACGGCAGCGACTACGTCCAGGTCGTGGAGCTCCTTGTGCAAAACACGGACGCGACCAAGTTCCTCACCAAAGGCCACAAGCTGCAGGTGACGGTCGACTCGCCGTCGCTGGACACGGTCATCCCGGGCGCCGTCCATCGGCTGGCGCCCGGCCAGAGGGCCCTCGTGCAGGTCGGCGTCCGGAACAAGGAGGGTGTCCCGGCCGGCGCCGCGTGCAGCGGCAAGGCCACGGCCAGCGCGGGCCCGCAGGGTCGCGAGCAGACGGCCGCGACGGACCTCTCGGGCGCCTGCGGCATTGGCGACTTTGCGAGCACGGCGGCGAGCCTGCTGACTCACCGCCCGCCCGACTGGTTCAACAAGATCAAGTACGGCATCTTTATCCACTGGGGGCTGTACTCTGTGCCGGCCTACGGCAGCACGGGCAAGAATGAAAACTATGCCGAGTGGTGAGTAATTCTCTGTATACAACGTAGGGAGGTGCTAATATTGAATACAGGTACTGGAAGTGGCAGCACAACCCAAAAGACAAGACGCAGACATACCAATACCACCTGGCGACCTACGGCAAGGATGTCAACTACGACGACTTTGCGGCCAATTTTACCGGCGAGAACTTTGACCCAAAGGAATGGGTTGATCTGTTTGCCGACGCCGGTGCCCAATACTTTGTTCCCACCACCAGTGCGCTCCCCACCACCTCCTCATCACAGCCCCATGACTAACAGTCTCCAGAGCACCACGACGGCTTCGCCCTGTTTAACTTTTCCGAGACCATCAGCCGGCGCTCGACGGTGCACTACGGGCCCAAGCGCGACTTTCTCGGGGAGCTGTTCGCGGCGGCGCGGCAGCACCAGCCTCGCCTGCGCCGCGGCACGTACTTTAGCCTGCCCGAGTGGTACAACCCCGACTACAAGCACGGGGGCAGCTTCGCGGGTGGGCCGCCGACGAATCCATACACGGGCGCGGTGTTGGACTACACGGGCCACGTCGACGTGGCCGACTTTGTGGCGGATGTGCAGGCGCCGCAGATGGAGGCGCTGGCGTACGCATACGACACGGAGATTTTGTGGTGCGACATTGGCGGGCCGAACCAGTCGGCGGACGTGATGGCGAAATGGATCAACTGGGCCAAGAAGCAGGGACGGCAGGTGTCGTTTAATTCGCGCTGTGGCCTCAAGGGCGACTTTGATACGCCAGAGTATGTGACTCGCTCACCCCCAGTACAGTAAATGTGTCTTTTGGCAGCTGACAATTTGCAAACAGATATGATCCCAACCCGACGCATCCTCTGGATCGAAAATGGGAGTCGAGCCGCGGCATGGACCCCTACTCGTACGGCTACAACCACGTCACGCCCGACGACCAGTACATGACGGGCGGCGAGATTGTGCACACGCTCGTCGACATTGTCGCCAACAACGGCAACTTTTTGCTCGACATTGGGCCGAAAGGCGACGGCGCAATCCCGGCCATTATGCAGACGAACCTGCGCGACGCGGGCGCGTGGATCCGCGCGCACGGCGAGGCCATCTACGACACGACGTACTGGTCCGTGACGGCGGGCGCGGATCCGTGGCGGTACACGGCGACGGCGGACGCGTTTTACATGCACCACTTTGGCAAGCCGGAGGAGGTGCTGCAGATGGCGGATCCGGTGCCGTTCTTGCCGGGGGATCGGGTGACGGCGGTCGGCGGCGCGGCGCACGGGACCGAGGTCGTGACGACGTGGGACGGGCCGGGGACGTTGAGGCTCGTGCTGCCCGAGAGCGTGGTGGAGGGGGATAAGTATATATGGACATTCAAGATTGAGTACGTGCGATGAGCGGAGGTGGTTGATTGGGGAATATGATGGGAAATTGATGGCATGAAGAATGAATGACATGGTTACGTATCAAATTGGATCTTTTTGGAGATGGCCCTTTTGAATGGTCGTGCTGCAAAAACGTGTAAGCCAAGCTACAGCGCCCAGGGCAAGACAAGGCTGCGCCACGAGTCGCAGTCATAATCGCTCGATCAAGCACGAAAAGCGCCTGATACCAAGCCTTCCAAGCCCTGCCAAAACAGGCGTCTCAATCTTTGAAAAATTCCTACTCGAGCAAGTACTTCTTTCCAAGGATACCCGCTTCGCTGTCGACGGCCCCCCGCGGACAGATGTTCCTTGGCGTCCCATCTCGTCCCAGTCATGCCAGTGCGGGGTTGTGTGGTCTCGCCTCTGAGTCAACCGCCCAAAGAGGCAAAAAACTAGAGAGCATGACTCACTACGGAGCCTGGAACTGAACGTTGTAGCGGCGCGGGGCGGGCTTGACCAGGAAAAATGAGTAGGCTTTTTGGTTTTCTTCAATTAGACCGGGTTTTCAACGTCGATCCACAGGAGCTACAAGCTGACTGCGACGGGGTATATATGAAGATACGTCGCGCCGCTGTGTCTCCCAAGCTACATCAATTACAAGCGACACGAGCCAATTCACCTCTTTCACGTCTCTTTTTCACTGTACTTTTTTTATTCTTTTTTTCTGTCTTTTTCTTTTCCACGATTTTCATCATGACGGGAATGACGAGCAGTGGCGGAAGCTCCTGCGGCGTGTGCAGCATCACCTTTGACACTGTCGGCGCATTCCGCCTCCATGCCAAATCACCAGAGCAGTGCGTTCAACGACCGCATTTCTCCCCAATGTAGCTCGTACTAACATGGCACAGCGTCGCCAAACTCCGGCGAAAAGCCGCACAGTCTGGCGCCGAGATGCGCGCCGCCGCGACAGACTCCGACTCGGACAGCAGCGTCTCCTACCCGAGCTCGAGCGAGTCCGACGCCGAGCCCGCGGCCAGCAGCGGCCGCTCCGAGACGACGACGGCGACGCCGGACTTTGTCGCCGCGCAGTGTCTCTTTTGCGACGTGCAGTCGCCCGACTTTGACGCCAGCATGGTGCACATGGCGAGCACGCACAGCTTCGTCGTGCCGCACCAGGCGTCGCTCGTCGTCGACCTGCCGACGCTCGTGTGGTACCTGCACCTCGTCATCTACGCGTACCACGAGTGCGTCGCCTGCGGCAGCCGCCGGCGGTCCGCGGCGGCGGCGCAGCAGCACATGCAGAGTAAAGGCCACTGCCGCTTCGACATGGCCAACCCGGAGATGCGCGACTTTTATGATGTAACGGCGCTCGACGACGCGCGGCTCGTGGCGGCGCTCGCGCGGCCCGACGACGACGGCACGCTCCGGCTGGCGTCGGGGAGGATCATCGCGCAGCGCGGCGGTACGCAGTCGAACAGCGGCAGCAGTCATCGCACGAGGCCGGAGCGCGGGAGGGTAGATGGAACGGCGACGACGACGGGGGAGACGGCGCTGGTGGCCCGCGGCGGCGAGCAGCAGCAGGTCGTGCTCGACGACGGGAAAATGGCAACGGCGGCCGCGAGGCAGATGGCCCAGCTGAGCGCGCGCGACCAGCAGGCGCTGGCGCACCTGGCGCCGCACGAGCAGCGTGCGGCGCTCACGCTGCGGCGGAAGCAGGCCGACCGCGTGCGCCGCGCCGAGTGGCGCGCGCAGACGGCGCTGGGCCGCAAGGGCAACAAGACGCTGATGAAGACGTACAAGGCGCAGGGTCCGGAACGTCCTCTCGGGTGAAAGGGGGGGTTGGGTGGATGTGGTGGTTGATTCTTTTACGGTCGTGGGTGGAAAGGATCTCCTGTTGAGCTTTTGATATAGACCCTTGTTTCACAGTATTTTGTCACATTAGCATAGCGGGCTGCTTAAGTAATATACGGTTGTAATAGATTATGCCAAAATCTCTCCGACTTGCTTATTAAATGTGACGCATGGCAACTCGCCAACTCATGCACAATACCCTACATCCCAGCGCAGAACACGATGCCAGACGCACTGCGGCCCGATGACGATGCGTTCAGACGCGTGTACGCGGCCGGCTATCAGACATGGCTTGGACTGTACCAGCGCGCCGCCCTTGCCGCCGCGCCCCTCGAGATGCCTCACGCAACCATGGCGAGCGCGTTCCCAAACCACCCCTCCCTGCTCCCGCAGCTGGAGCTAAACAGAAACTCAACCAGCATCTTGTACGCAACCGGGCAAACCCGCTGGGAAACAAGCAATCACAAGTGCGACTTGCCACCGTTCACTATGAGGACGGTGCTGCGAATCACAGCGCCCGGTGCAACCCGTGTCATCTTTGAGGATCGCTGCGCAGCGACAGCATGGCGCCAATTCGGCGAGCGCGGCGACCATGTGCCCATTCTCACGCTCGCGTGGGCCGATGTCTTTTCCGCACGCTGGGCCGAGATTATTCCTGGCGCAAGTTTAAAGTACACGGACAGCCGTGCACCAGTATTCCCGCCCAGCGAGATGACGGGCAGCGATGCGGCTGTGCAGGCTGGCGACATGACGGACGGCGCGCTGCGCTGGTGGGAGGCTGTCCTGGCCGCCGGCGAAGGGTGGGATGCCTCTATTCTTCACAATGGCCTGGCATCTTAAAGCCCCTTGGTCCGTGAGCCTCCCCATGCCCGGGATTTCAGTCATTTTCAAAAGTACACCCACGACCTTTGACGACCACACGCCCGCATCATGTTCTACGGCGACCAGCTACATTCTTGCGTATGCAGCGTGTCACGGCCTTGAGAAACAGAGTTGCGCAGCATTCGCCGCCGCCTTGCTTCTGCCCACGCGGCGTCAGATGTATAGAACTGTCCACTGGACACGTCCACATTTCCCTGCTCTCCCTGCTCAGCATCACCGAGAGCACACCACGAGCTACGGCGCGCCGCCTTGGGGTACAAGTCAGCAGCAGCTCGACAAGCTGCTCACGATGAGCTGTAATACCACAGGCATGCAGTCTGTTCTGAGTAGCAGTTTTATTGAGCCAGACCTGCCGTGCAACATTGCCGGGGCCTGGCTGCAAGGGGCCTTTGCCGTGCTCGACGCCTCTTGCGGGGCACAGGAGACTGGCATCCTCGCACAGATGCTGATGCAAAAATCACCACATCTTGCTTTTCTCTGGCTAGGCGCCATACTTGTGGATGTACAGCATTACATTATGAAATGGGCCCGACCCGCGGCATGTCTCGTTGATCTGCAAGCCGCGGCTTGGACAGACACGTTTGTCTCGTTTCTACAGAGGCCCGTCTCTGCTGAACGTGTGACGGACGAAATCACGCGGGCCGACGAGGCGCGACTGCTGTTCCTAGCGCAGGGCAGATACCATAGGTTGCCGCCGCTGGCACCGTTTACGCCATTTGGTTCCATAGCGCATAGAGACTGCACGCTTGACGTCCAGCTGCACATCTCGTGCGCTTGTCGCCACGGTTTACGATATGCAGGCCTATCCTGGGACTGCAGAGACAACACCGCGACATTTCAAAAAGCAACGGCGTCTTCGTGGACAGGTGCCGAAACGCGGATTGCTGTAGAGGGCGATGGCGACGGCGTAGTTCCGTATGATAAATTGGATCAAGAGCAAGACTGTTCGCCGTCCATGACGAGGAGCATCTTCCTGTGGCTGCGCAATCTAGATGGCTACCCAGTTGTGGAGCGGGCTATTCGCGTGCATGCGTGGATTGCGGATGATGCAAGCTCGGACGAAGAAAGTGATGCACGAGAAGGCGGTGGCGGCTCGACTGTAGGCAAAAATGTTGGACCGTGGCTAGCAAAAGCAGTGACGGCACGAAGCTACACTTTGTAAATGGAAAAGAAAATGCTGCTGCAGCGGCAGGTAGAATATACATACCCATCCGCCAAGGCGAGGAGGAGAGTAATAATGTACTCATTTCCAACTACCCAATTTGGCAATCGCAAAATCCCGACGGAGAGAAAAGTGAGCTTCAGCTAGATCATTGTCTCAGTCTAACCTTGTCGACGAGACAGAGAGCTTATTACGTCAAGCTGCAGGGACGTGTGTTGCGGCATTTTTTGTCATTGGCCACGCAAAAAAAGGAACAGAGGGCGGCAGAAGGAAGCAAAGAAATTGCAGGTCAAAGTTCACGATGAGAAGCTGTTGATCACGATGGTTATGTGGAGGGTACCAGACGGGATGTCGTCGCGGTACCTGTTTGCCAGACGGGAGGTGGTTGCGGTACCTGGTTGGGGTCAGCTGGGGTGGCTGCCGTGTCCGCGATGGCGCAGGACGGCGAATCAGAAAACGGATGCCAGGACAGCGACACACAGAGAACCATGCACTGCCAGCCCATCCGACTGCCCGTATTTAGCTTGTGACGGACGCCAAGTGTGGCCGTGATTGCTACCAATGCCGACAGCAGTTGCGGGCGCGCCAATGATGCAGCTAACAAGCAAAAGGTTTCGCAACAATGTCGCGATTTTCCTTGCTTGTTAGGAGCAGTCAGATGAGCAGGCAGAAATTGGCAAACAATCTCGGCTATGTGGAGCGTGGAGTTGTCGGCCGGCATGGCCGCATGGGATGGGCGGCTCTGGAGCCCACATGAAGCCGGAGTGGATGCCGCCTCGGCTTCAACGACTGGCATGGACGGTCCTCCAACTAGGCTCTGGGAGATGAAGTTAGATCCTAGTCCAGCCCAGTTGGGCTCCGTGGGTCGGAGATTTTGGCGCATGGACGACGGACGGTGACTTTGGAAAAAGTGTTAAAATTTGCTTTGGTATTAAATAGTGGCCCCGTGGGAGCCGAGGGGCGGCAGCGACATTGGGTCGATTCATGATGCCATAGACGGATTGGCAGCAGTAGCGCATCGTGTTTTTGGAGCCGAGGCGGTGTTGGACTGGGTGCCAAGAGAAGGCGATGACGGCGAGCGTGTGCAGGCATGCTGCAGGCCTGTTCTAGTGTGTGTGGTGGTGTTTATGCTGCTCCTGGTGCCGGCCGGTGCTAGTGACTGGGGGCCTGAAGGCAATACCTAGTCAAGCCTGTCGCAGACAGGAATCGTTGCAGATTTGACGATGGTGGTTGCCATCAAGTCGAGACGGTTCGACTAAAGAGAAGTGGTGGTAATAGAGTTTGGACATGGCGATTTCTTCGGCACTCACCTGTTTGCGGCGGTTGCAGCGTTTACAGCACCACAAAGTCGAATGCCCATCAAGACTCCAAACCACCAGCGATCCTCTCCATTTCGACACAAACCAGTCATAAAGCGGTCGAACTAGGCTGAACTCTGCAGCTGCAGCTGCAGCATAGGAGAGAGACACGCAGCCAACGGAATGCTGTGGTGGTGGAGAGTTTGTGGTGGCTTGCCGTTGGAGCAGCTATACCTTGTCGCATACTGCGGGGGGGCGCAAGCTGAGCCAGTCACGGGCCAGTCACGAGCCAGCTATTCAAAGGCTTGACCCGCTGGGCCGGGAGGGGCGACGAGCACGACGGGCGCTGGAGGGAGCGGTGCAGCCACTAAAAGTAGCAAAGAAAAAATGACAAAAAAACAAGGCAGGCAGACTGGGCTTTCGGCGGGCTGGAAAAGGGTGTAAAAGGTCCAGAGTGTGCAGAGGCTGCAGAAGCTGCAGAAGGGCTGCTGCCAAAACCCCGCATCCCGGGGCGCAGGATCAGCCTGCCAACGTCTACCTAGGTACCTTAGTAGGCAGGTAGCGGCCCTTATAACCAACGTACTCTCAGCGCCCATGTGCGCCATCAGGTCCCTCTAGCGCCTGCTTCCAGCGCCTCCAGTGCCCCAGCCTCCATCCAGGTGCTGCTAGCGCCCTTCACCTTTGTCCGTCATTCACCCATTCACGCTTCCACCCTCCACCTTTCCACCTGCCGAGCCATTGCCAACCCAAGCCCGGCCAGCCTCATCTCCACTAGGCCAAACCAACGCTGGCAAAAACCAGCAAAAGGCGAAAAAGCCCTCCGAAACCGTTGCCCCCAAACTGTCAACCACTAACAAACCGCTCGTGCTCTGCTTCCCCCATCTCCAGTCTTTTTTCCTCTCTTCAACCTTTTCCGTCTTCCTGCTGGCTCTGTCCTATCCGTTCAAACGTCCACTCGTGGCGTCTCGTCTTGCCCCGAGGCTCGGTGCCCATACCCTCGGAATACCTTCGCCTTGCCAAACGCCTGCTGCGTCCAAACACCAGACACGCGATCTCGCATGGCCCGCCACCACCGCTGCAATTCTCGCATGGCGCCAATCTAGCTTTGTCCGATACCTTCTGTTGCTCTCTGCTCTCTATCTCGCTTTTTTTTTCTTTTTCGTCCCAATCACCTCGTGCGTGCAAGTAGGCAAAAAAGACGCCCCCAAGAACCGGATCCCCGCCAACGCCGCCCACTACCCGTCAACGTAGTCCTGCGCGACACACACACCGAGCCGAAAAAACGCCCAAGACACAAGCCCAAGACACACAGCCTCTGCAGGCGCGACACACACCCTGCTGTCGCCCTCGCATCACGTCAACGGCGACTGTACCAATTGAGCTGCAGCTCGCCTGCGCATTGCCACCGGCCTATTCCTCGTTGCGGCGCGCCCACGCTGTCGCCAAATGCTACCCGACTAAAACTGCGCCACGTGCTAATGGAAAACAACTTCTCCTTCTCGACCAAGCCCTCTAAGCGCCCCGTTCGAACCAGAACTTGACAACCTGCTTTAAAACGCCATTCGCCGATTGCTCGACCTGTCTCCGACGCCCGCTCCGGGTCGCACACCACATCTCCATTCACCTGCCTGCTGCTTTGCGGCTAGCCGAGTCGACACGTTGTACAGCAGCGCCCATCTCTCCGCCGCTGCCGGTCCTGTACGAACCAGTCAATCGCCGTCGTTTTGTTTTCAGCTTGACCTGCAGTAAAGGCGAACCGACAGTACCCGGACCGCCGCTGCCCGACCAATTCCTCACCTCGGACTCTGAGCCGAGTCATAGTTGCGCATTGCGCACGGCGCAACACCAGAAATCCAGGTTGCGACCAACTGGGCCAAACTGTCCTTTTCGGAACAATCAAGCGACAACGGCCTTGTTTCCCGTTCAAGCCGACACCGCACCTGCTCACCGACCTGGTCACCTTGTGTTACCCGCCGCTGTCGCACCGCGGTACGCCACTTGGAGCTGCATCGACGGCTAACGCCTCTGTAATTCCTGCCTGCAGCTTCTCGTGCCTCCTCACCGTCGGCCCATTCCATTTGCGGCTCTCTGTCAACAACCTACGCATTGTGTAGCCCAATTGCCCTTTTAAACGGCAACATGCCCGACGACGTTGACGATTCGCCGGCCGACCTCTCGGACCACATGTCCGATATCGAGGAAGACGGCGACATCAAAATGACAGACCAGTCTGGCGACAACACCAATGGCGAAATCAAGAAAAAATACGACCCCAAGGACCCTTCAAGACCTAGGCGCAAAAAGGCCAGACGAGCCTGTTTTGCCTGCCAGCGAGCGCACTTGACTTGTGGTATGTATCCATCCAGGCGCCTACAGTCACCCGAGCCCGAGCCTGAGCTCTAATCTAACGTGTAACCTGCAGGCGATGAGCGTCCCTGTCAGCGCTGTATCAAGCGCGGTCTCGCAGACGCTTGCCAAGACGGTGTGCGCAAAAAGGCCAAATACCTTCATGATGCGCCTCCCGAAGCACTACGGCCCGTCTTGGGGCCAAATTACAATCCGAGCGCGGGAACCACCACGCAGACCAATGGCAACCGGCAAAACTCGGCAACCTCAGAAGCTGCCATCTCGACCCCTGGAAGCGCATTCATGTCCGCCGCCAGCACCGCCTCGTATCCTGTATACTCGTCTACTGCCCAGGCCGGCGTAGGCATGTCTCCGACTCTTGGCTTCAATCCCCAGACGACAGCGGCCTCGGATCCGTTCCCAGGCGCCAATGCGCAGTCCCAAATTGGCGGCATTCTGGGAGGCAGCACTATGGATTTCAATGCCCTGTTTGACCCGAGCAACCCTGCCCTGTATAACTTTGATCTGGAGGGCCTCAATTTTGGCAGTCAATACGCCGGATGGGAGTTTGGCATACTCAATAAGATGGGCATGGGCGCAGAGCCTTCGTCGCGAGAAAACTCGATATCACAGTCGGCAGACCCCGCATACGCATCGCTGTTCGCAAACGGCAACGGCGCCACCATGTTAAGTGGCGAATACACTGGCACAGATGTGAATGCCAACATGTACACGCAGGGCAACCTGCAACACGGCCTGCCACACGCCTATGCCATTGCAGCGGCGCCGCAATCCTTGGCGAGTCCCAGCACCGATGCGACCACAAGCCCGCAACCAGCCAACAATGCCGAAGGGTCTCCAAATCCCAACACATTTGCGCTGCAAGCTGCTCACGCTGCACGAATAAAGACGAAACCAGACAAGGTGGCTCAGATTCTGGGCAAGCGACAACGCGACTCTGCTGGCATCTACTCGGCCGTCAAAGAACCCTACCCCTACACCAAGGGCTTCCACAACATGGTGCAGGTCTTGCGCGACCGCTTACCGCACAGCAAGGTCATCAAGGTTGCGCGGTCCCTGGCCGAAATTCGCCCTTCCTTTATCGCCTGCACAAAAGACCTCACCCGGGAAGACCTGGTTTTTATGGAAAAGTGCTTCCAGCGCACGCTCGTCGAGTTCCATGACTTCTTGCAGCACTGCTGCGCGCCGACGATTGTGTGCCGCCGGTCCGGCGAGGTCGCGGCCGTGAACAAGGAGTTTACGGCGCTGACGGGCTGGACCAAAGACGTGCTCCTCGGGAAGGAGCCCAACCGCAACGTCTTTGACCGCCCGGCGGCGGGCGAGAGCGGCGAGGTCGCCGCCGCGCCATCGCGCCGCAACAGGACGAGCGAAGCCCAGCAGCCCGTGTTCCTCGCGGAGCTGCTAGACGACGACAGTGTAGTCGACTTTTACCACGACTTTGGGCAGCTGGCGTTTGAGGACTCGCGCGGTAAAGTGCAACGCAGCTGCCGCCTCATGAAGTACCGCACCGGCGGCGGGGATGAGGGGGGTCTTGTCAAGGGCCTGGCG
Source organism: Samsoniella hepiali (assembly GCA_001455915.2). Taxonomy (NCBI): domain Eukaryota; kingdom Fungi; phylum Ascomycota; class Sordariomycetes; order Hypocreales; family Cordycipitaceae; genus Samsoniella; species Samsoniella hepiali. The sequence continues at coordinate 6,034,979 of LNDK02000066.1, read as the reverse complement.
ACGACGAATGGCGGTGGGCCCAAGGGTACCGCCGGGAGCATCCTGAGTAATCGCGTGACCAAGATTGACGGCGAGCACGGCATCTCGCGCATCGAGAAGGATGGCAAAGTGGACTGCACGTATTGCTGGACGATAAAGCGGGACGTGTTTGACATTCCGATGATGATAATCATCAACGTGAGTACCTGCCATTACGACTTGTTTGGTTATTGTTTGCTAATGATGGGTGTAGTTTTTGCCGAGATGTTATCCAAACCAGGAGCCTCAACAGCTTGCTGTATGAGCGCGGACAATGATGTTTGAATGGGGAAATTGGTGTTATACTTGGGGTCTTTATTGCATGGGAGGTGTTCATTTCTTCTTCTTTTTTTTGCTGGATTTAGGTTTCGGGGGGAGGTCTTTCTTTTTTCTTTGAACAAGTCTAGAGTTTTCGTGGGTGGGCAATTTTTGTATTTTCGTTTTCACTTTTTTTGGGTAGAGGAGGGCAAAAGGCATTTGTCGGGCATTGAGGCCGTGATACCCTCGGCGCCAAGGTCGCTGAAACAATTGAAACATGACAAAGAAACTTTTGCAGGCCGTCCTGTTTGTTTGAAACCCCCGACGTAAATCCCGCACGGGTGTTGATGCTCTAAATGGCTCTATTGTACTCGCATGCTTTTTATCTACCATGTCCCTAAGCCTTTACATCATTCAGCATGTGCTCGTTCTCCTCATTCATTCCACTCTCTCTATATACGTGTCCCACCAGACATCATGCTCAGGTTTACAGCGCCTGCGTCAGCCACGCACCGCCCTTGAGCGTCGCGTGCTGCCAGCCGTCCCTCTGCAGGCTCTTGTTGGCGACGTCGCAGTCGACATTGATGTCCTCGATGAGCGCCTCGAGGCTCTTGTAGTCCTTTTCCTCGCGGATGAAGCCCGTGATGAGGAGCCGCATGTGGGCGTCGTAAAAGTCCTGCGAGAACTTGTGCAGCACGTGCACCTCGGCGCTGCGGACCGTGTTCTTGTAGAACGGGTTGTAGCCGATGGACATGACCATGGGAAAGACGGAAAAGGAGGAGGAGGGAGAGGAGGGGGCGTGCTGCGGGTGGGAGGGGGACAGCGCGAGAGAGGCGTAGCCAAAGTAGACGCCAGAGGTTATGTCCCCGATCCAGGGCGTGATGGCGGCGTCTACGGGGAGGTTGGCCGTAGGGATGCCGAGCTGTGGTGGCGTGGTTAGCACATTGTCGTTCACGGCAGAAGGAGAAATGAGAGGGGTGGTAATGAGAGTGAGAGAGGATACGCACCTCCTTGGAGCCGCGGCCGAAGCCGGCAATGACCTTGCCCTCCATCTGCAGAGGGTAGGGCGCCTCGGGGCCGGCGTCCGCGCCGACAATCGCGGGTCTGCCAGACATGGTCTTGGTGGGAAATAGGCGCAGCAAGAATGTGTTGTACACCCGAAAAGCGATAGCGAGAAAAGAAAAGGCAGGGTGAGAGAGGAAGGGTAGGTCGATGGGAAAGCCCGTTTGGGTTTTTGTGCGCCAAAACGACGCCACAAGGCAAGGCTACAGCACCAGGCGGCAGCGGCGGCGGCGCGGGGTGGGTTGGTGGGCACGCAACTCCGGATGCTGACGGGCAACGCAAGTTGGTTGAGTCACACGGGGTACGTTGGTATAGGGTAGGCTACGGCGCAGGCATTTGCTCACTCGCTTGAGTTGGTATCGTATACGGAACATGGAATGCAGGTTGAGTAGACTTAATCATAATCAATTATGTAAATCATGGCGGTTTTAGAAATTCTTTATCAAACTTTGTCGAAATGAATTGACTTGGCGCTGCTGGGCTTTTGCGCCATCAACAAGCTTCACATGCCAAAGTCGTCCACGTTGGACAGACAAGATGGCAGCAGTATCAAAACATGTAGCATTCTGGTATCATAAAATATCAATCTCCTAACCCAGTCTCATTACCGCATCTCCCACAGAATTGTTCCCGAGTCTTGTACAACCCGCTCTTCCAATCCCCTACGCGGCCGGCTTCTCCGCATCCTTCCACTCCGTCTTGCCCAGACGAATAATATCACTCGCCTCGATAACCCAGTACTTGCTCGGCGCCTTGCCCTCCGCCGCCAGCTGCGCCGCCCGGACCGCCGCCTTGGCAATCACATCCGCGTCCTGGCCGAGAAAGTCCTTGGCCGCGCCGCTGATGCGTCCCAGCCCGTGCGCGAGGTTCTGGAACAGGCCCTCGGCCGTCCTGCTCTGCTCGCGCTCGCCCAGGATGACGCCCGGCTTGAGGATGATGCCGTGCTCAAAGTCGAGCTCCTTGACGGCGTCCTCGACGCCATTCTTCATCTTGCTGTAGGGCACGCCGCTCGACAGCAGGCCGCGCGTGCCGCCCGACGAGACAAAGACAAACGTCGTGGCGCCGGCGGCCTTGGCGGCGCGTGCGAGCTCAATGTTGAGGTCGTGGTCGATCTTCCACTGGTTGGCGAGGCCGCCGGCCGCGGCGCGCGTGGTGCCGAGCGCGGAGAAGACGGCGACGGGCGCCGGGGCGAGCGCGGAGAGGAGCGACGCCCACTGCGTCGTGTCGGTGTTGACGACGGCGTTGAGGTTGGCGGCAGTGGCCTTGGGGGCGCGTCGGGTGATGGTGCTCACGGCGTGCTGGGCGTCGCCGGCGAGCAGCGTCGAGAGGATGTGGGAGCCGACGAGGCCCGTGGAACCAATGACGGCGGACGAGGAGGAGGCCATGGTGGATGGGATAATGCGTGTGTGTGTATCGTGTATCGTGTGTCGCGTGTCGTGTGATTTTTCGTAGGAGAATTCGATGTGATGAAAGGGGGAGGGAAAAAAGAAGTGGCAGGTTGTGGTTTTGTCTTAAAAAGGGTCTTGGTCGCGCGGAGTGCGGAGCGGATTTCATCATTGGCAAGAGCTTCGGGGACCTCGGGAGCTTCAACAGCCGATTTGGCCCATCTTTACCTAAATTTAGTTAATCGGCATGGTTCCTTCAGTGGGCGGTGGCTCGCCCCACACAAGGTCTCTGAGGCGGGATGGAGACGTAACAGCTTCTCTGCCTGCTTGAGCAAACTGAAGCTTTGGCATTGCGCATTCCGACTGGCGCCTATTCCACGCTCTCTTTTGTCCTCGACCCCCCCCCGCCGTTTCTCTTCGCGCGCTATCCGCTTCTGCTTTTCAATTCATCACAGCTCCTGCCAAACCGAAGCCATGGCCACTCAATACGAAGGTTCGTTTTCCCCTCCCCCGCCATTAACCCCCCCTCTCGCCAACCTACCTACCCATCGGCGCCGCGCCCCCCCCCCGCTCACGCATCCCTACCAGTCGAGCACAATGTGCAATTCACCGAGCCCCGGCGCGGCCGCCGCGTCGACATGGCCTCGTTCTTCTCGCTGCTCAACCGCGTCGCCGAGACGCCCGCCGCCGCCGCCACGGCCGCGCACAACCCGCACGCGACGCCCACGCCCGCCGACACGGCCGACCTGTTCCGGATGCTGCAGGACCAGCTGCTGACGCTGCACACGACGGCGCCCACGACGGACAACCGCGCCTTTCTCGAGCAGCTCATCTCCTCGCTCGACGACGAGATCCAGGACCCGCCGGCGTCGCTCAAGGGCGTCTCGCAGGAGTTTGTCGACGCCCTGGAGCGGGTGAACCGCAAGACGCTGGACGAGGAGGATGATTGCGCCATTTGCAAGATTCCGTACCTGGAAGACGAGTGGTGTCTGGTCGTTGAGCTGCCGTGCAAGGGCCGCCATCAGTTTGACTTGGAGTGTGTCGGGCCGTGGCTGCGGAGCGTGGGGACGTGCCCGATGTGTCGCGAGGAGATGATGAAGAAGAAGGAGATTCCGGTGGCGGACGACGACGAAGAGGACGATGGCGACATGATGTATGCGTAGAAGGTGGAGTGGCGTGGGTGTTGCTGTTGCGGTGCCAGTTGTGGTAGTCGAGAGGTGGGAGAGGACTTGGGTGGGCGTACTGGAGTTTGTCATTTCCAAGCATATGAAGGACTACGGAGAGTTCCAAGGAGAACGCGCTTCAATAGATCAACGACGTATATAAGACGGCATTAAAATATATTCATCAACTAGGCTGCTGTGCCGCACATCTTTTGAACAATGCAGAGGATAGCGAAGAACGCACGTCCATCGATCAATGACGTCTATAAACTGATATCAAACTATATTCATTATCCACGCTGCTACATGTCACATCTTTTGCCATTATTTCTATTTGCTACCCTGTTCAATCGTGGCCATCTTGGCGACCACGCCGTCGACCCTCTCCTTGAGGCCCTCCTCCTTGGCCGTGGACGACAGCTCCGACGACAGCTCGGCGAGGCGCTTCTTCCAAAACGTCCAGCGGTCCTTGGACGGGCCCTTGGCGGGCGCGGCGGCCGCCGCCAGGCTGCCCGTCTTGGTCACGTCGAGCTCCTGCTGGCTGAGGGTGGTGGTGGTGCTGGCGCCGGACAGGCGGTAGAGCTCGTCGCCGGCGTGCAGGAGCCACTCGCTGGCGGTGCTGAGGTGCAGGTCGCGTGAGGCCTCGGACGGGTGCTTCTCCTCGAGGCCGGCGCGCAGCTCCCACAGGGCGAGGTTAAAGGACGACTGGATGCGGTGGCCGAGGATGCGCGCGGCAAACGAGTTGAGCGAGATCCATTTCTGCAGGGCCGCGTGGTCCTCGTCTTTGCCGTCAAATTCCGGCTTGACTTTGTGGTCGTGTTAGTTTTGTCTCTTGTTTCTCCCAGTGTTTCACGAGTTGCATTTTGACGTACAGTTCCATGCATCTCGCAGCGCGGGGCCCAGCATCGGCAGGTCGGTCCACACCCACGTCTTGGCGTCCCAGATGGTCACCTCGGTCGTCTTCTTCTTCTGCAGCGCCTGCAGGACGTCGACGAGCTGCGACAGGCGCTGGTCCGTGGCGGGGATGGTGGCGACCGACTTGAGCACCACGTCCCAGAGGGTGTAGAGAAAGTCCTCGGCGCCGTCGCTGTGGGCGGCGAGCGTCTTCTGGAAGAGCTGGTCAATCTCGGCGGCCGTGCCCTCGGCTGACGTGGTCTTGGTGGCGGAGGCCGACGTGGCGTGCTTGACCTCGACGTCGATGATGTCGGCAATCTGCTTGGCGAGAGCGTCGCCGGTCGCGACCTCGGTCGACTTGAGAGGAGCCGTCGACATGGTGGAATACGGGTGTACGGAGGAAGGGGGGGAGAGAGGATGGCAGTTACCCGATCGTAAAGGCTTGATCGGAGGAGGTGGCGCGGCCCAGGCTGGATGACGTCGGCGGGGGATGCGGGAGGTGGTGTGGGTGGCGCGGGGGGAGGGTCGGGGCAGCAGCGCAGGGTGTGGGTGACGAGGCAGAGGAGCGCAGATGCAGGGCTTGGCCGTCTTCATCCAAAGAGACGGGAGGAGGGGAGGACAAGGTGTAATGAGGAACCGGATCCGTCTTGTAGTTTTGTCAACGAGACCAAAGGCTCACAGACCAAGCGGCCAAGGCGGAATGCGGCAGGTAAAAGGAAACGTGCCCCTCCATGCCCCTCCTCTGGGCCGCTAGCCGGAAGCTTGCGCGGGGCATTTTCAGCTGTTGGAGGCCTGGGAGCTCACTGGAAGCCTCGGAGGAGCAAGGAGCATTAGGAGCGAGGCCGCTAAGGAGGACCTCATTATTATCAACTGGGCTAGTTTTTAGGGCCGTTAAAAGACGGTTGAGTGAGCGGTGATCAAGACGGTAGTGAACTGGTGGCTAAAAAGTACCTAGGTAACTACCTAGGCACTTATCTATAACTGATCATCACTGGAGCGGCGTCATCTCTCCCACCACAGTGGGCCTCGCGGGAAGACCAATCACTACTCCAACTCGCGCCACGATCTTCTGCCAGGCACGCCACGTTTTCCAACGAGTTTGGCTGAATTTCACTCACATCCTATACCCTTTTTCTTCTTCAAAGGCCTGAGGATGAAGGGATGAATTTACGTTGATTTGCAAAGCTCTCTCCTTCCGTCTTTATCTCATCGTCTCTTCTCTCTTCTACCTGTTGCCGTGTTTCTCTCTTTCTCTCTATTTTTCGCCGTCTCTTGCTTTATTTTACTATAGTTTAGTCCTTTTTTTTTTTTTATAATTTTGCTTTTAAAATTTACTCAATTGGGAATCATTGAGAAGGGCCTCAATATATTGACCGACTTATAGTCTGCGTTGTGCTGCCTCCGAGTTATCCCAGCGGGTTCCCGTTAAACGCAAGCAGGTTCGGCGTGCCAGGCGGGACACCACTCAGCACATCCTTTGTCGCGAGCTGCTGAATTCGCTTACACAATGCCTCGGAACCCGGAAACCCCTCCAGCCCTGCCAGATATGCCCCGAGACCGGTAATGTGAGCCGCGGCCACGGCCGTACCAGAGAGCGTTTGCTGTTATTCGCAAGTCAGCCACCACAAGCAACTTCTTCCTCCTCCTCTCAAATTAAAACATACCGTGTTGCCGTTTAGCCACGCCGCTTTAATATTGGTCCCCGGCGCAAAGATATCCACCAGCGGCCCGTAGTCGGAAAACGGCGCCCGCGCATCGCCCTCCGTGCTCGCGGCCACCGTGCACACCGTGGGCTCCGACGCCGGCGACGTGCGCCCGGCGTCGCCGTTGTTGCCGCCTGCCGCGACCGAGACGAAGACGCTGGAGCGCACCAGCGCCGCCGCCGCCGCGTTGACAGCCCGGGAGTAGGCGCCGCCGATGCTCAGGTTGGCCATGGCGCCGCGCGGGCACCCGCGCGTCTTGGCGTCCTGCGCAATAAAGTCCATGCCGCCAATGACGTGCGCGAGCGTGCCGCTGCCGTTGTCGTCGAGCACCTTGACGCCGTACAGGCGCGTGCGCTTGGCCACGCCGTGGATCACGCCCCCGATGACGCCGGCAATGTGCGTGCCGTGGCCGTTGCCGTCGGTGGTTTGTCCGACAAAGGTCTTGATCTGGGCCGCCCGGCCACCAAACTCCTGAAGAAAGCGTGTTAGACATGGAATATATGTGGTGAGAACGAGAAGAGCGATGTCATACAGGGTGGTTGGCGGCAATACCCGTGTCGAGGACATACGAACAAGTCCCGGCCCCCGCCGAGTTGTCGTAGGTGTACGTGGTGTTTCCTCGCTGGCGATGGGAAATGCGTCCGAGGTTCCATCCTGCGTTTGGCTGATCGACGTAGCTCAGAGGCTTCAGGACCACATCGTGCTCGACATAGTCTACCTGTTTCGATCCCATTAGAAAACAAACGGCCACGACCGAAGCCCAAGTCACTTACACTAGGGCTGAGTCGCAGAAATGCCAACTCTGCTTCGTCTAGCGCGGTAGCAAAACCATCAAAGACGTTCTTGTACACATTGTCAGCCGACGAAACATACTTGGCCACAGCCTCGCCGGTGCTCAGCAAGGAGATGCCGGACTTGAGCTTGACAATGTAGCGGCCTGGGATGATGTCGCCTCCTGGTTTGAACAGGGGCGCAATGGTCGACTGCAGTTCGCCGGCCGCCGCCAGGCCAGCCAAAACGGGCGCGAAAAATGGAACGGGTTTCATAGCAAAGTATCTTGAATATAGTACAGCGACTAAACCATGTTACGAAGGGAGGACAGCATGGTTTATATACATGCAGCGTAGTAGGAGCCTGGGCTCCTCCCACTCCTATCCAGATGAGCAACGTACCGCCAATGTCTCATCTCGCCCAGTCCAGCCGCAATCAATCTATACGTTGAAATAAAGTTGAAAAACAATCTTATTTGACGATTTCAGCCACGTTTCTATTCTGGCGACTGCGACCTTCCCTATTTCAACCCCAAAATGCGGGGGGCTGTAGCATTGCATGGCAGCTGAAGACAGCCAGCAAGCCACGGCGGACGCACCATTGATTTTCTGTACTCTTTTGACTCTGCAGCGGGATATCAAATCGACGCCCCCATCCCCACGCTTCAGGTGACACACTACGAAATCGTCATCTTTATCCCGTCATTGGCGTACACCACATTCTCCATCCGTCCAATCCCGTTCGAGCACAGCACATCAATCGTCCCGGCCACCTCGACCGCAAACCCCAGCCGTCTGCCCCATGTCTTGACTGACCGTCCTATCAAACACGACCGCGCCCTCAGAGCCGTGATTCCCACCTCCTCACTGCACAGGACTGGCTGCGCCGGGTCCATGTACGGCTGGGTCACGGCCCCCGAGGCCTGCCCGGCCGGCGTGTCCGCCTCTCCCCACAGGGGTCCGGGGCTCACCGCGTTGGCGTTGGCACCCCCGGCTGCGCAACGTCGCATGCAGCGAGGCCTTGCTGCCCGCGTGCACCGACTGTTACCTCGTAGCTGATGAACAACACTGACGATGCGGCCGGAGCGATCGCGAGGGAAGTGCGGCGCGACTGCCTGAACGAGGAGCAGAGAGGCAAGAGGACGTGTGGCGGCGTATACCTGCGTGAACTCCCCTGGCGGCGATGTTGCGCAGTAGCTGGCTCGGGACAATGCCGGAATTTGCGAGCATGCCATCTAATTTGGAAGCGCCGGCTCCCGGTCCGCGCGGAAGCTCGAAGAAAAAGATGGGCGTGCTACATCGATGATGGCGGTGAGATGCAGAGACCGATCTCGGCGAGATCCGTCTGGGAACGTCGCACACACAACAAAGCAAGCGGCGAGGATCTGACCTCGGTTTCCTCTCCCCGAGATTCTTTGATGACGGCGAGGTGTAGACGATCAGTACGTAAAAGATTTATCGAGTACATCTTTCAAAGGTGGTCTAGACGACAATCTTGGCCTTTCAAGGGGCCTTACTAGTGGTGCTTGAGCTATAAGAATATCGAAACGTTGGAGTTGAGTCATTTTAGTACTGTGGGGGATCGTAGCATTTCATTTCTTACTGATTGAGCCGAGATGCCTGCATCATCTAAAGACAACCGGTTAAACGGCACCGTTCCCCCGTTTTGGCACAATTTACCACACACCCGTGTCGGGTATGGCTACGAAGAAACAGGAGCTAAAGCGGCAATCATATAATTACTATGCAACCTTTCAATTTTGCCCAAACCTTTTAGCATAGAGCGCACCCAACGACAGCTGACGACTTACACGGCTGGGCAGCTCGTACCACGGCCAGCCTGCCACAACCTGTGTCATACTACCCAACGCATTTGTTTCCTTCACAAAGCCTAGAGTCATATTAAAGTGTAACAATCACGTCCAACCTCCGTCGACGCGAATGCTCTGGTTCGTCATGCCCGAGCTGTCGTCGGCGCACAGCCACATGGCCGTCCGCGCAATCTCGGCCGGCACGAGCAGCCGCTTGATGGCCTGGCCGGCCAGCACGCGCTTCTCGTACTCGGGCGTCATGACGTCGCGCAGCTCCCTCTCCGTTGCAATCGACCCCGGCATGATGCTGTTGACGCGGATGCCCTGGGGGCCCAGCTCGTGCGCCAGCGTGCGCGTCAGCCCCACCACGGCCGCCTTCATGGTCGTGTACGGCAGCGAGCCCGTCGCCGGCAGCGCCCACGAGATGCTGCCCATGTTGACGACGGCCGCCGTCCCCGCCGCCCGGAGCAGGCCCGGCAGCAGCGCCTGCGTGAGGAAAAACTGGTGGCTGAGGTTGACGTCGACGGCCTTGGCCCACCACGACGGCGTGATCTCGGCCGTCGGCTTCCGCATGCCCGCCGCCGCGCTGTTGATGAGGCAGTCGATGCGGGGGAAATCGGCCAGGATCGCCGCCGCCGTCGGCTGCAGCGCGCCGGCAATGTCGGCGACGTCGCAGCGGTGGTAGAGGGGTGTGTGCGCGACGCCGAGCGATGAGACGCGGGCAATGGTGGCCGCGGCGTCGTCGTCTTCAATGTCGAGAAAGATGACCTGCGCGCCCTGCACGGAAAAGTGCTCGACCATGGAGGCGCCGATGCCCATGCTGCCGCCCGTGATCACGACGACGCGGCCGTTGAGGCTGGGATATTGGGCGAAATTGCCGTGGTCTGTCATGCTGGCGGCGGTTATGAATGTTGTATCAGTGCTATATATGATGAATGAAGTGGTGGCCCCTTGGCGCGTGTATTGATGATGGGGACCGGTCTGGATGAACGAGTCAGTGGATTAGCTCATTTAAGCCGCCAGGTTGTTGGATCTACAAGAAGGCGCGGGGTTGCTGGCCCAGCCATCTCGTGCGTCACGACGGCGCAAAAGAACTTTCGGAATGAAACGTTGCGCTACATACCTACCCGATCGAGTCTTTCCAGACCGGAACGAAGCCGGAGTGGCGCCCAACGTAGCCGGGCATGTGATTCAACGTCGTTCGATCAAGCAAGCGAATCAAGCGTTGGATCTTCCTGCTGCAGTAATTTTTCCAGGCCTCTGGAGCTCTCGACAGACATGTGGTGCGCTGTCCGAAGCCGGCCGTGTTAGCTCCAGCGTCCGAGGTATATTAAGCCAAGAGACATCAGATGGCTACATCTCAGCAGCATGGCCAAGTGTGCCTCTTCGGCTTGTACATGCGCGGAAATAACATGGAAACTACTACACGTACTTTTTAAAAAAGAAAGAAAGACGAAATGGGAAATTCGCTCGTGGGCAATAATAACCCTCCCAAGTCAAAACAGGCCGGACAGGTGGGCAGTCGCCAAACGGAGCACGCATCAAGATGAACGAGCTGGCAGCACGCATTGGCTATTTTTCATGGGTTGCAGGGTTGAGGGGAACGCAATCCATTTCTTTCGTCCCTAAACGGGGCCGTTTGGCATAAAGTAGCATAGAAATCTCCGACGTCGACACCAACAACATTGGACGAATCAAGACTCCGCCAGTATGGGGAAGCCTGGTCACCGTGCGGCCTCACCGCCGCGATATTGACTTCCTTTCTGGCCTTGAAACTGCAGAGCGGGTTCAGGTCAGTTTGCTGGTGACTCAGTTGGCAAGCACCGATTCCGTCTGGCTTGTGCTCGAGCATGTGCAGCCGGATATAGCTGCTCCACAGCCATGACGTGAACGCATGTGCAAAACAGCTTCTCGGCGTAAGTGGCAGGGCAAAAAAGTTGCCCGATTCCTGTTTGCCTCCGGCATGCAGTTGGATTCCAGGATCCTTGTGGTTTCAAGTGATTGAATTGACGTCTGTGCAACTGCATCATGCAGCGACACGACCGTACGAGCCCGCCGCCGCCTTCAGCCCTTATATGCAGTTCCAACAGCTCGCAGGCGTGGACAAAACACATGCAAAGGGGGTGTACACGAAAACCTTCCCCAGAAAGCGAAACTCAGAAAATCATCAGACGACTGCAACAGACCAATACTGGGATGGAGAAGCGCAAAATGACTAGCCGCTCGAGATAGTACGACTGGCGGTGCTTCCGTGCCGCACGGCCCCGCTGAATTGAATTTCCAGAAGCCTGTTCCTGGGATGAAACACTGGTCTGAAAGCATGTCTCACGGGAGTGATTCAGGCTATCGAAACAAGCGCTCACCTTTCGCCTGAGCACTGGCCCGTGTCGGCGGTGGCCGCGTGATGGAGTTGATTTGGAAGGAACAGTCAAGTATGGCAGTTCACAAGCGCCATCGCATACATATGTCTCGTCGGCATTGCTCTCCTCACCGTCTTTCCAACCTGGGCACAGGCGATGTAGAATTGCTCAGCGAGCACGCCCCGGAAAAAAAGATTAAAGCGAGCCCACTGAGGAGCCTGTGGCGACCCCAAGTCTGGAAATAGAGCTCAAGTGCCGGCGCCATCGGGGTTCGCTGAATACCTGTCATAATTGCTTTTGTCTCGTCATTTTCCCCGTCTGTCGCGATGTTACCTGCTCGCTCCGGCCTTTACTCCGACTACGTGCGCCCAGCCAGGGTCCGCTTGTTTCGGCACAGCGTTGCAGAATCCCACCTCCAGCAAAGAAGTGCTTTCTTTTTCGGCTGTATCAATGCCTTTGGCCCCTGGTAGACATGAACATTGGATGCGCCCGCAACTTTGGCCAGGAGCATATCAACCCCCGTCATTTGAGGTCGCTCGCCATTCGATCGGCGGGCCTGGCAGACTGGGGCAGGCAGGACAGCCGATGTCCGCCTGCTCGGCTGGCCTGGGTCGCCTCTCTTGGTTTCTGAAAGAGACGGCCATCAATGTAGAAGCAAACAAGCCGAGCGTTCCGACGGTCGAGTAGATAGGCTGCAAATCTGACGCATTTTCGCTGTGGCCAACTGAATAAGTTTTGGCAAATCTCCTGAGGAGCGTGGCCGGAGATGACGGCCACATCATCGCACCACACGGCTTGCGTATGCATACTATTTCAGCCATCTACTGCCAGTATGCACATTAAATGCGACGCGCGGATAAGAGACTTTGTACGACCAACTGTAGTAGCATCATGCGACGGCGCGACGGAGCAAATCTAGGCTTATAAGTTCTGCAGGCTAGCAGGCGTTGGCAGATGGCGGAAAGGCAATGTGTGTGCCGCAAATGCAAGCCAAACCAAGGCATGCCCATCTGGGAACCTCATTGCTATTCTTGGTTAGGTGGATGGAACATTGCTGGGAACGTACTGAGAGAACGAAGAAGTGATTGTCCCGCTCGGGCGCTGTGACCGACTAGTCATGCTAGTGTAACAAGTGACAGGTCTCAGGACGAACAACGGCCAACCAGTTTTAGCATCCCATAGCGAAGTGTTATAAGCCACAACGTGCTCGCAGCATAACAGCAGCTATAGATGTGGTTATATTGTCGTGGTTGACCTGCTGTGTGTCACACTGTAATCTTATTGCACCAAATTGATGTTCAAAGTTGGCCGGTTGGTCCCTCGGCTAGACTTGCAGGGCGCAAATCACAGTCGTCGCCATTTTTGCCGGGGCCACGCCAGTGCTAGCCCCTGCGTGGTGGCCCAGCTTCGCTCAGTGCTATGCTCAGGGGTGCTGCAGGCATGCTAGTTGATGCGTCTTGTGATTGCGCAGCAGGATTGACCGGGTTAAGAGAATGCTCCAACCGGATCGAAGTCGACACGTGGTGCGACAGGGATGCAACACAGAGCTCTCCAAGCAGCGCTGTACTAGTAGGGAGCCAAAGGTAAACAGAGCCGGACCTATGAATTAGCTCATAGGTTGTAGTCTAGACCATTCCCGTACGGGTTCATAGATGGCCAACGCCAATCAACATAGGTGCGATGCGGGCTTCTTTGTCCTCGAAGCCACAGAATGTTCTCGAGCTGATCAAGACCACCATCTCGTTCATGGTGGCGCTCTTTCTGGACAAGGCTGCTGCAGGGGCCTGCAGGTCTCCCCTTATTGGGTTCTTGGAGCTGCTGAGTCGCCCGATCAACATGGGCTATAGTTTGTACGCAGTTGAGGCAAGACAGCGTGGCGGCCGTCAATGAGAGCAACCGACGCTTACTAGTTGGTTTCTGGGGTAGAACAGCCCAATGGCGGGCGGGAGGCGGCCACAAGCCACTCAGGGCGGAAGATGAAAAGTCTTGGCCTTGAATGGAATAGTTTTTTGCCACAAGACTGTCTCTTGCGCCAACGCCGTCAAGGCTTCAAACTCAAAGCATGTGGCCGGTACATCGCAGTCAAGAGAATGTCGTGTGGACGACGAAACTTGGTCAACACGGCAACATGCGTTGAACTGGTCGGAAACGTCGGTGAGCTCCGTAGCAAAGGTTGGGCGTTGAGCGTTGGACCTTCAGCCGTCAAGACACTGTTCTAATTTAACTTTAGCGGCGCGGGTGAGTACTGAGACCCCGGAAGCGAGATGTTAGCGGATGCTGGCCAGTAAGAGAGTCAAGACACTGGTGGCCTTGGGCTGGCCGGCGACCCCGGGCCCGCCAGCCACAGCGCATGGCTTGGCCCTGCACTAATCCAATCAGAATTGATGTCCATGGATTGTGCCATAGAAAGGTTAAACTTAATACTTTGAAACAGCTGCGAGAGGGCAACGGAGGCGGTGTCTGCGACGGGGCGGGGATTGGCTGTTGACAGAATTGCCGTGCAAGATCCTGGAGTGTGTGTATCGCGATAGGAGGATAGAGGGTGGAAGGATAGAAGCATGCATGGAAGACGCATGGGACCAAATCAAGTCTTTGCTGGGCAGCAAACAGAGCCCGGCGCCACGTCTGCATGCGGTATGCTAGAGATGCGATGGCGCCAATGAGAGGCAAGCCAGCGGGTTGCTGTTTGGGGTAGACCACCACAACACCAGCCCAGCCGCATTTCCAGCCGCATCTCCAGGGAGCCTGGAGAGCCGACAAGGCTGTAGTATTTAGAGGCAGAATGATGAAGAGACGAGGAGCTGATTAGCAATGCCAATGCTTGCTGGGCTGGACCACACGCCTGACGTTTGGGTCAGGAGCCGTGTTGCTGGCAGCATCATCAGCCCTGCTGTATCGAATCACGACGCAGTGAGGGCCGCCTCAAATGATGCATGAGTTGCTGCCCAAACTGCCCAGGCAGAAAGTGGTGACGACGGGGTTACGAGATGCAAGCCAGAGGAGACCAGGGCGCAGTAGCGGGTGTCCGTATGGTGGCATCGTTCGAGGGTAGTGAGCGTGAGGCTGCAAGCCAGAGCCCCTGTGGCTGGACTGTCGTTTGCACCAGTGACATTTGTTAATATACTGGATGGCTTGCGTGTGTCCGAGAAGGCGGCGGCCAAGCGAGGATGATATCAGCTCTGGGGCGTGGCTGAAGTGAGATGCACATCAGATGTGCATCACGGTTGGAAGCTGCAGGTTGCAATTACATGGACCGGGGAGGGCCAGATGCCCAGCAGGCCAGTTACAGGGGGCCGGAGGCACAGGCACAGGGCATCTCTGCCGAGTCAGGCGCTGCAGGCCCTGTACAAAGTGCAAATTGCTGCAGATCCAGCAGCCAGCTGCGCTCGAGTCGCCATCGGGCTGAACAGCGAGTGTCCGACTACCTACCCCGGCGCATCGTCTTGCCGGTGCACTGGCCTCTGGGACGGTACACGAACCAGATATTGATCTTTGTTGTATTCGGTGCTGCCGGCTGAATTACTGCGAGTAGCCGCATATCGCGCTCCCGGGTCCAAGCCTACCTATGTCGTACCTACGGTCACGGGCAGTCCGCTGGCTCGTACAGCCTACAGGGGTGTCTGTCTTGCAACGCTGTTACTTGTTTGCTGGTGCCAAACGAGGTGACCCGCAAGGTACCTCGTTCCCTCTCCAGGCGCCAACTTGCAGGCCGTCCATGGCCCCTACCCGCCACTGTAAGATTGTCTCCGAGGCGCTGTGCGGCGCTGGCTTAAGCCCGGCCCCAGCGATGCCAGTTGGTCTTGACAGTGGCACCAGTGGCCCCCCCCCGCCCACTGTGCCCGCTGTGCCCGCTGTGCCCGCTGTGCCCGCTGTGCCCGCTAAAAGGAAGCCATTTTCAGCGTTTGACAGTTTTGGCCCACCCGCGACGGCGCACTCGCTGCTCTCTTTTACCCTCTTCCCGCTCTGACCAGTTCCTGGCCACTGCACGCCTTTCCCTTCCCGCAACACAGCTTTTTCTAATCTTGACATCTTCACCGTACCTCTCGACGGACCCCTCGATCGTCTTCTTCCTCCGAAAAATCGAACCGTCTTCCTCGCACGACAATTGCATTCCCAGCAACCGTCCCCGATTACCTATTCTTTTCTCCTTTGCCCGCTGCAGCCTTGCCAGCCCGTCGCCCACTGTCGCAGCAAACGGCCCGGCCCCATCCCACGCAACGACAACCGTCTTCCAAACGACGCTCATCACCTCGACGCCGCCTGATTACGATTTTTGCTCCCTCTTCCAGCATGGTTCTTGGCTTTTAGATACATATTTCTTCTTCAGATCCCATACTTCGTTGCCCGCATCATGGGTAACGGCCAGGGAAAGCCCGTCGACCTGAACGGCGAAGGTATGATCTCACTTCCGCGCCGGTGCTTCTAGACGCGCCATGCAACACAAGCCTCACCATTCTACACCTACCTTCCAGAGTCGCTCTAGGTGACCTCTGCATAGCTCACCGGGAAAACTCGCGCCGTGCTCAAATAACCATGTCCCACCTCGAGCCCTCATCATACCGCTGCATCTTAGTGCTTGATTACATGTTCTAACACCCCGGCAGTTAGTCTCAACCACTTCCGCCTGTTACGGGTCGTCGGTCGCGGTGCCTTTGGTAAGGTCCGAATCGTCGAGCGAAAAGACACCGGACTGTCATTCGCTCTCAAGTACATCCGCAAAGACGAAGGTACGCTTGAATTATGCAGCCAGCCCGCTCGGAATCCTTGCTTGGGTGAATCTATGTCTCGCTAACCGCAGACTTGCTCTAGTTGTCAAATCCGAAAGCGTCCGAAACATCATTCGCGAACGTCGCATGCTCGAACATGTTAATCACCCTTTCATTTGCAACTTGCGCTACAGCTTCCAAGATATCGAATACATGTGCGTCTAGCCCCGCTGCTCGGCGTCCTACCAAAATCCAAACTTACACAAGCAATAGGTATCTGATTGTCGACCTCATGAGCGGCGGAGATTTGCGATTTCACATTTCCCGAAAAACATTCACCGAGGAGGCTGTTCGCTTCTGGATTGCTGAACTGGCCTGCGCCTTGCGGTATATCCACGCTAACAACATCATTCACCGGGACGTCAAGCCAGATAATGTTCTCCTCGATGCAGATGGCCATGTGCATTTGACGGATTTTGTATGTATCAAATAATCTCGCTGCATGTAGCGAATGCTGACTGGTGGAAGAATGTCGCCTCCGATGTTGTTCCTGGACGAGTACTTACCAGCAAGTCCGGTACTCTCGCCTATCTTGCGCCCGAAGTATATGCTGGCAAGGGCTACGATGTGCGTGCGGATTGGTGGTCGCTCGGCGTTCTTTTCTATGAATGCATTTACAACAAAGTATGTCGATATTTGAATGCTCTACTTGATAAGACGGACCGGCTGACCTATGCAGCGCCCTTTTGACGGCACGTCCGAATCAAGCTTGAGCCAGCAGATTCAGCACCAGCAGCCCAGGTATCCTGTCACACAACCTCCAGTCTCTCTTCCCTGCCTGTACGCCATCGGTTCCGCGCTCGATTCGAATCCCAACACTCGCCTCGGTCACACATGGGATCACTTCACCAGCCACGAATTTTTCCGAGACATCAACTTCGATTACCTCGAACAAAAGCGAATCGAACCCATCTTCATTCCCTCCTCTGAGAAGACAAACTTTGATGCTACGTATGATCTTGAGGAACTGTTGCTAGAGGAAGCGCCCTTGGAAGCGCGAGCGAGACGACAGAAGCCAAGGGAGCGTTTAAAGGAGGATGCCTCAGCGCAAGAAATTCGCGAGGATGAGCTTTATCGAATGATCGAAACGGATTTCCGCCCGTTCGATTATACAATAGCGGCGTACAAAAAGTAAGAGAGCATCGGTCCTCTACTACCCATACCTTTTGACTTTGGTTTGCTTACCATGACGACAGATACACCGAGGCTGCTACTGAGGCTGGAATCCCCCAGCACCCGAGACATCCACCCCCGCTACAGCCCGCTCAGGGAGATGGTCCCCGAGCCATTACTACAGATACTGCCGTACCTGCACCTCCTGCTGCTGATGTCCGTCCAGTCCGTACATCTGGCAGCGATGAGACGGCCTATCCCAGGCCAGTCCGCAACGCTCCAGCACCTCCCAACTATCGAAGTGAATACGTCTCGAGGCGCACTCCGTCCAACAGCAACCGAGTAACGAGTCCCACCGGTGGTGTACAAGTCACGCTTGACGGCGGCGGCAGCTGGTCTGACCTCGCACGTCAAGACGCGACACTACCTATTGATGCTAACACAATGGCGGCCTCCAAGAGCGAGAGCTCTAGCAGCATGTTTGGATTTCTCAAGAGCAAGAAAGGTCGCAATCACAGTCCCAAACCCAAGGAGCGCGGCGTTTTGGGCAAAGAGGGTGCTCGCGTAGTCATCAGCTAGACTGCCGCGACGGTACTCTCTTGCTGGAGTTTATTGGTTTTGCTTTCCGGGCTTTGCTTTCCGGGTTTTGCTTTTCCCGCCTGTTCAGATACACTGTTTTTATACCCTGGGCCACGGATAGAGGGCACACTTGGCACACTTTTGCACACAACACCCAAGCACATACATGCACAATCCACCACATCGCCGTGGCTTTGTCTTTCTTTGTTCATTGCCCGGCACCCTGAGGGCGGCAGCTTCGGCAACCTTTATGAAGGGTTTCCTCCGATGTGCAGCCTGGCGAAATCCGTCATTTCCATTTTCTGTTGCTTGTTTCTATTGATTGGTTGGCACTCGTTGCATCTGCATGGCATGTATTCAACACCAAGAGACGATGTTTTCTTTTGATTACTCCCTATTTTTTTCTCACATAGCATTGCGGTTCTTTGATACAATTTGTCTTCTTTTTTGTCGATTGTGCAGCCATGTATAATGGGCTTTTCTCTTTTTCCTTTTTCAGTTGTGTTGTTGCCTTTGGTTACAAAAATGAGACGGCCAGACAAAATATACCACTGCAATTCCAGCTCGCCCTCGTATGATGCGCATGTCAAGGGACAACGGGAGTGAATGAAATAGCTCGGTACGCTGCAGAAAAAAGGGTTCAGACTCGGCCAGCCACAAGGGGGCCACGATTATGTACATTACAAAATAGCAATTCACGGCAGCAAGGGCGTTAGGGAATAGTTATATTCAAGTAGCATTCAAGTAACATTCCATATTTGCGTATACCAAGGTTTCTCAATCGCAAACTCCAAAAAAAAAAACGTACAAGGCAATGCTCCTTGCAAGCAAAAGAATACACAGAATGGCAAAGAAACAAGGCAGAAAAAATCTCAATCAAGAAAAAAAAACATGTAGAATTTGTAAATGCAAACAGATAGCCGACGCCGAAAACAGTCCTGACAAAAGTTAAGTAAAAAAGATGTCGTCCAGAGATTTTTCCTCGTCCTGCGCGTGAAAAAGAATCCAGGTATAAAAAGGGAACCTGGGCAATAGAAGCCTCCCACGTATGGGCAGACCATTTGTTCTGGGATCAAAAGAGCCTGTTGGCCTGTCTTGGCCGTGCTCATCTTGCTTTTGCAGTTTGGAAAATACCAAGCTGCACGTCGCATCATCCATCTGTCGACCAAGCCAGCCTCCACATAAAACGCCATGAAAAAATCATTGATTTGTGTTGTTTTGCAGTACGCAAAAAAAAAAAAGCCATGTTGCCCAACTCCTCGTTAGAATACACCCATAATAACCTGATATTTTTGCCCTTCCGCACTCATAAATGTAGCAATTGTCCTCGTACAAGGGGGGAAGAATGCAACGCCATCTATTTCTGGGCGGCAGCCTTGCTCCTCGTCACTTCAATGCCGAGCTTGTCGGCGACGCAATCGGAGGCGACATCCTTGCCCATGTACTTTTTGAGAATGGTGTCAAAGTCAACCTCGCCCACGACGGGGCCGCTGCCGGAGCACTTGGCCTTCTTGGTCAGCTCACTGCATAGGCCGTCGAGATCGATATCGCCGCTCTGCGCCTTGGGGCACTCTTGAAGTTTCTCCCTGTTCAAATCGTTAGAATCTGTGGATAATGGCGGTTGAGTGTGCTGAAAACCGTACCAAACCTCGTGAGCCTTAATATTCTTGCGAGCTGCTGGGGGTCCGTCATCAACATCGTTCTGCTTGGCGTCAATCTCAGCAATAAGGTTGTTCTTCTTGGCGAGGTTGGGGCTGGGAGCAGTGTTGAAGGGCGTGAGGAAGTCGGCATCAAAGGCGTCGGTGAAGAAGTCGTCAAAAGATGTGTTTGACATGATATTTTGCTGCGGCTCTCTGTAGCCACCAAACAGCTGCGGGTCAAACTGGCCACCGTTTTGCTGCGCAAGCCAGTCAAGACCATTATTGCCAAAGTCCACGTTGGCGAAGTTGGCAAACGTCTGCTGTGAATTATTCGTCGAAATTTGTTCCTCGCCGATTGTGCTAAGCGCATCAATTGGCTTGAATCCCATGGGGGACTGTGTAAAGGGTTCGGGCGAGGTGCCACAGGACGAGCTGGGCCCAACATTGGAGTTCGATGAGGCAGACGGTGAGCTTGTGGCGCCAGGGAAGCTATAGTTGGCCGAGTCAACGCTGGCGCGCGAGCCATTGGCGGTGGAGCTGCTCATCGAAGGCGAGAAGATGTTTGAAAACTTGGCCAAGTCTTCCTTGAACTGGGCGGCTGACTTCTGAGGGGACTTCATGTCGCTGCTCAGGCTGAGGGCAGGGCTAGAAACCTGGGTGCCATTCTGGGGGCTAAGAGGCTGCGACACGGATCTGTGGGGTTTGTTCAAGGGCGGGCCAGGGAGAGCGCCAAATCTGGGGAATTCAAACTGGAAGTTGACGTCGCTCATCTTGTTCACAGCAGCGTTGGCCAAGGGCGTGTTCTGCGGGGAAGACTTGGACTGGGCGAGCACAGTCATCTTCTGCTTGTACTGCTTGAGCTCTGAGTTCATGCGGTCAACCTGAGCTCGCAGCATGGTATTTTCATGGTTGGCGGCCTCAGAGGCCTTTTCCAGCTCTTCGACCTTGGTCTCGAGGTCCTTGAGGTGCTTCTCCTTTCTCTCGCGGAATGCCCTCTGAGCAGCACGGTTCTGCGCCTTGCGTTTCTAGTACGTGCGTTAGAAGTGACTACAGTCTGTCTGCGAGAAAAAACATGACTTACGTTAGTCGGCTCCGAGGTCAGCGGCTTGCGACCAGGCTTCTTTGGAACCTTTTCGCTGCCTTCGTGCCTTTTGGCGTCATTCTCGAGAAGGTCGTCATCCTCATCCGGATGGCTTCGCTTCTCGTGAAAATCATCGTCCGGCGTGTCGGACTTGTCAGAGGTAGAAGGCATGTCGCCAATCATATCAGCGTTATCATTGCCGGCAAAGGAAAAGTCAAAGCTGGAATCGCCAAACTCGTATTCATAGTTGTCGAGGAATGGGCTTTCCTGGTAGCCTCCAGCGAGGGCGGCACCGCTCCCGGGTGAGTTCTTGAAGGAGCTGGGGGAGAGGGAGACTGGGTTCGGCGCGGCGGCCGCGGCAGCAGCAGCCTGCTGCTTGTTTGTGTTGAGGGCAGCAAACAGCAGACTCTGCTGATGCGGAGTTAAGAAGAAGCCCTCGTTGCCAGAGCCTTCGTGGGCGTTTGCGGACATGTTGGAGAATGCGATGCGGACGGTATATAAATTTATTCAAAGCAAAAGATGGATATCCTTCAGGGGATTGAAGTCGCGCCAACCACGAGGGAACCGGTCGGTCTGAACAATTGGAGGAGGTCGGTCAAGAAAACGACGCCCTGGCGATGACTGGTGGTGAAGCGGGGCAGCCGGTGGTAAAGGCGATAAGAATTGCGGTGCTGTTCGCAGCGGTTTGCCACTCCAGAGACAAGCTAGGCCTTCGCCTTGGCGGCGCCCAATTCTAGGATCAAAGATGGCGATGGACGGGGTATCGAGCGCGCAACGGATGGCCGCAGCGAGGGAGAAGGATGTTTCAACAATCCAAAAAGAGGGCTCTGCGATGGGTGTGTGTGCGTGCTGGTAGATGGATGTGAGAGGCAAAGACGCCAGCAGTTCCAGCGGCTTCTGGGTGAGGAATCAAATGGATGGGGTCCCACTTGCGTCAGTCACCGGCAAGGGACCTGACCACCACCAGCAGCGAGGAAGAAAAATTACAGGGGTCTGGTAGGGGCGGGAAAAGATGCACTGTGCAGTTGAGCCAGGGCGAGTTTCGGGGCTGGACTGATCTGGGCTGGAGGATGTGCAAGGCTTTGATTCCTTGGAGAGGGGCGAGGAGGCTGGTTGCAGCAGTTTTGCTGTGTCGTCGACAAATTACAGCGGTTGAGTGGGCATCGCAGCGTCTCGCAACGCTGCCCCCGCCTGCCCTGTGGTTTTTCAACGCTTACAAATGCGTTTTTTTGCTGGTAAATTCCATCCCGGCGGGGCCCCTGGCCTCCCCGGAGCCAATCCCGGACCGGCCTGGGGCGGAATGGCTGGGAGGGCTCTGTTTTGAGCCCCGCCAATCACAGCTGTCGGTGCCGGCCCATGGCTGTCGTTGCGATCCCGTGACATGAACGGAAAGTACCTGCTCGCACCGTGCAGAATTGCAGGTGCATGGAGGTACCGCGCGTGCGTGCTGGTCCCCCATTCAGTCATGGCGGCACAGTGAGGACACATGCTGGACCCTGCACCGTTTTTAGAAACTGTTTTACACTGTGGCGCTGACTGCCGAGGCGGACCTAGAGAGGGGGGCCCTGTCAGAATGAAACAGACATCCATGAAGAAAATAAAAGGACAGCATGACATGCAGCGATGAGCCGATTTTTGGCCCTATGTCCGTGATGCCGCGACAGAGGCTGCCTGTCCGATCTGTGATCTGTCAATGTGATCGGTCTCTGCAGCTGCGCACCTTGCCTTGCCTTGCCTTGCCTTGCCTTGCGGACTGGACTAGGCCACTGTCACTCCCTCTCGCGCTCTCTGTGTCGCACCTTGATGGTAGAAGACCTCTCCTAGATCGCTTAAGCCCGACCCTCCGTTCAATAATGCTCATCGTTCGTCCTGTTCCTGACGGCACTTGACAATAGCCTCGCGCCTGCCTATGAGGCCATCGCCTCAGCCTTGTCCATCTATCGAGAACGCCTCGATGACCCGTGCCGTTCTCTTCAGGAGAATCTGCAAGAAATGCTCCGGATCAAACGATAACTCTGTTCCGTATGCTCGTACATCAGCCCATTCTAAACCTTATTTTTTGTATGGTCCACTTTTAATCCAAGCATCACCCAGGCAGGGCAGGTCGGCTCTCTGCTTTTGTAGAGACCAGCACTGTCAGTCCAGGTTTGAGCTCCATGCTTGCGATTCATGCGTGCTGGTACAGGCCGGCCGTCGTCGCCGTAGATGGATGCAGGTCCGTCTAATCCGACTATGGCTAGGACAGCGAGTAGGTGCAAGCCTTGGTACTAAGACTCCCCGCCGGCCCCGGATCCAGGGCAGCGTTGGCGTGTGGTCTAACAGATTCGTCCTCGAGATATATTCGTTTATGTGCGGTACACGGCGAAATAGATTTGCGCTGTTGTTGATCGTTCTGGGTCCCCGGTTTCGCTAAGTGCCATGTGCTGCATAAATAGTGTGTTGCTGTCATGTAGCCCACTTACACCGGAGCTTCCCGTCCGTAACCCCCTCTTCGTCCGTGATGAGCTGGGAAAAGGGGCCTTTGGAGGCAGCTTCGAAACTCACCATGATTTAGTAATTGATATTTCTTGTAATCACATACTGGAAAGAAAGATATTTGCAAAAAGTTATTTTGGAAAAGTTATTTTTTATTATTATTTAGGGGGATATCTCGTGGTATCTGACGGGTCCGAAGCGGTTCAGACGTCGTCATTGACTGTGTATTGTCGTAACTAGCTCTCGCATCGAAGCAAGGCTATCCTCGAGCGTAGAACTTTCTTAGTTCTTGGCAATCTCCTTGTGAGCGTCGGCCTTGGCGTTGTGGCCGCTCTCGTCGAGCTTGTCACCGACGGCGTCCTTGGCAGCAGTCAGGCTGTGAAAGAGGCAGTTAGCATAGCTGTCGTGGAATGTTCAGGGCTGCTCAATGGCAGAAGCAGTCACGTACCGGGTGCCGACGTTGGCGTTGCTGTCCTTGGCAACCTCCTTGTTGGTCTCCTTAGAGACACCAGAGATGGCACCCTGGACAGTCTCAGAGACGTAGTTGGCGGCTTGCTTGGCGGACTCCATTGTGATGTTTTGGTTGGTAACTCGAAAGTTGAGTGTAAAAAGGTAGTGTGTATGAAGGTTGTTTGAAGAGTGTGTGATGAGGAGGAAGAGAAAGTCTGTAGACTGGAAGGGGGAGGGCAGGGGATTATATAGACATTTTCGGCTACGCAACTTGGCTCTTCCATGTCCATTCCACTTTCACGATAGCGGGAGGGAGTGCCAGGTACACGCATCTCACATGCAACACCCCTCTTCATCTTCCACCTGTTGGGAGAGAGGGTGAAGCTAACCTGAGAAGTGCGCCATTGTGGCTTGCGCAAGCCCAGATCCACCCGGGCCCATGGACGATGCAGAGCAAGTTTTCTAGGTACGACTGCGTACCTGCCTCTCGTGATGCGAGACAAGGATGGGCCGGGATGAGAATGCGTGGAAAACTACGTCACATTACAAGAGTGCCCCGCGGTGTGATGTATTCAGGAGCCCCTCATCCCCTCCAAAGTGTGGCGCGGAAGTAGTGTCTCGCGTTCTGCAGCCCCGCCAGGGTGACCTCCTTCAGTGGCTGCTCGCCTCTAGGTGGCTAGTTACCTACGGTTACTTCCGACCAGCCACACCCCGCCATCCACAATGACGGCATTGACTTTTTGATGCTGTACAAGCCACAATCAATGCTCACCCACCCAACAGCAAGGCCGTTGATGTCGGCGACCCAGCATCACATCATCAACTGTTACGGATGCGATTACACTGGCACCAGCCGAATCTTGCCCGGCTCAGGCCACCTTGCTTCTTTGTTACCGGACTTCCCCGCCGCTCCGTGCCTGTTAGCCCTCCTCGTCCAGTCCACTCTGTTAGCTCGCTGCACTCATTCTGTCTAGCGTTTTGTCAAGCGTTTTGTCAAGGAGAAGGAGTGACCCGTCCCCCTCTGGCGGGGTCATGCGTCAAAGTGTCGCGTTTGCCAATATTGCGTTCTCTCAGCCAAATCGGCGATCCGAGAATCAAGCAATACGCCTCCGCATCATCATTCTAGCTGACTACGTGGTTGAGCCACAGGGTCCCGCACCGAGCCACACCCCTCACTCCATCTGCAGGGGACCGTGGAACACTGCCAAAAACCGGTTTTACACCACAACTTCTGATGCATCCCGCCTGTGGCTAGTGCGCTAGACATCGCCCATATCCAATGGACCGTTCTGGACCGTTTGTCGGACTTGCGGCTTTGGTTTTTCCCGTTTAAATTATCTGCGGCATGTAATGGAAAGCTAAAGAAATCTTTTGTTTTGTCGTGGAATCCGCCACTTCGTTTAGCGAGACAAGATGTAGCTTGCGTATGCACATTAGCGGTTCCTTGATTTTGATCCACGCTCACGGCAATATACGGCTGTACCAACATGCATTTCGGCTGTAGCTCCTCAACATTCGTTGCTGGGTTTTTCTCCTGGGTGACTCTGTACTCATCATTAAAGACAGGGTCGAGCTCGCATGCCGCGTACTTGGTTGGCTTTGAATATCCGAGATGTTATGGTAGGTGGTCGTACGGGAACACCTCACCCTCACCAGCCACACTTGAACTATGCTTCAATTCTAGCTTTCATTGTATACATGCCACAGTAGTCTAGTCACGACCGTTTTTTTAGCATCTCTTACCCTCGATTCCCGAAAATTAGATATGCGCCTAAATCTCCCAAACTTGAAGGACTGCCGTCATTTCCCCACAAGCCCCTGGCAAGGCGGCTTGGTGCTACACTTAATACCCTACAGAAGTTGCAATGACGTAGTAACAGGAAACTGTGGCTGAAGAGGTGCGTACATTAAAAATTTGACATAATTTACGCATGGTAGTAAGGAAATTGGCCATGAGAAAGTTAGTGTGGAGTGAAGAGACAGCACCTCGGCACCTAGTTCGCTAGGTGCCGATAGTATTAGAACAACGACACCAGATGATGCCAGCGCTATGCATCCTGCTCCCATGTCCAACCTCCGGACTGGTGGATTTCTTTCAGAAATTCGACGCAGCGTGTCCAGTAGGGCTGTTTTAGCTCCTTTTTAATGATCGAATCTGGCACTGTTTATAATTTTAGCCATGGAGCTAGATCGAGAGCAGGACGACTTACACTCAAGCCAGCCGTGAAAGCCCTCTGGAGCAAACATGGTTTCAACACGAGGCTTGCCTATCCAGCCAGCGCGCTCATCTTCTTCATTGATACGCTTCGAAAACTGGGTCTGCTCTTCCAGAAGAATATCAATCCCGGGAATTACCATTAGCATGCGGTTCGGTAGTGTTTCCCTCTTGGCGAGAATAGGGCTTAGTCGAGGGTCATTCATATGCTTCGCCCGGGCTGGGGCGGCGTATGCATCAAACAGTGGCTGAAGGAAAGAAGTCGGGTCGCTCTTTGGCATGTTTTCCGGAACAGGTTTCTGCCAGGGCGAAAGCCTCAGCTCATACACTCCGTATGATGTGATGATGCCCTTGTACGCCGTAGGGGATGCGCCGTGGCAGTTGGGTTGCTGAGACGACGCCACGGCCATGTTTCCCCCTGCAGACGAGCCAGACATTGTCAAGAGTGTAGGATCTGCTCCCCATCGGCTCTCTGCATTGTCTTTGATCCACTGCACCGTGGCGTCGACATCATCAATGGCCGTAGGAAACACGTGCTCGGGGGCAAACCGATGCGTGATGCTAAGCACAATAGCGCCCGTTTCGTTTGCCCACATCTCGCAGATGCGGGCATCCTGCTCCGCTAGGCCGCCGATAAAGGCGCCTCCATGGATGTCGATGTGTAGCGGACGCAGCTTGCGGCCAGTTCCCTTACCCTTGCCCTTGAACACTAGCGTGCGAACAGATCGTTTGGGGAAGACTGGGAGGTATTCGGTGACGAATGGGCGCGAAAACAGGAACGGCGCGGCTGGGATTGTATACGTCAGAAATACAAACTGTTGCAGCACTAATACACGCCATCGCATGCTCCACGAGATGGTGGTGTTGAAGAGGCCGACTAGCAGCGGTCGGAAAAAAATACCGAGCCCGTTGAATAAGTTGTATGTCATGTTAAATCACTTTCCCAGCGGGATAAATTGATGCAAGGGAAAGATTCGATGTGACTCCCTCATCGTGGACTGAGATATGAGGCATTCATGCGGTGCGGCTGAGATTGGGGTACCCGTACAGCCCCGACGGGGTAAACATAGCGGCGGCAAACGAAGCCGCATAGAGACGTCTGCAGGCGACGAGCGGTTTGCCCAGTATTGACTCCTTATTAACGACGTAATGCGATTTGCTGGTAGAGAAAACAAGACGGCACAGCCTGACAGGGCAACTCCAGGCTATTTCTTTTCTGGCGTATGATTTTTTGAGCGATGTGCAGCTTTTATAATTCATCACGAATAACGATCTTGTAAGTTATATAAATATTGAAAAAATATTTTTCAATATCAATATCTTATACTAATGCTTAAAGTAAGGAGGCTATCGCCTAATAAAGATGCCCTTCTGTATCCACGTCCAATGCTGAGACCATCACGTGTCTGACGGCTAGTGGCCTGTGCTTGATCGTGCCTTGCAACCCCACCATGAGCTCCAACCAAGCAGACCGCCGAACAGCTGACCAGTGACATTTAGTTCAGCCGACTACCTCTGTAGCACGGTCTCCATCTCGACATTTCTGAAGCATCCAGTTCCTACCCCATACTTGGAGGAGTACGACCCGGTGAGCAAACTGGCAAGCATGGATCTGGCATACGACCACATTCAGGAGGAGGCATTCCGCCGGGATACCCCCAAGCCCGGGGAGCAGAGCTCGGAGCAGCCGCAATCAGCCTCTCTCAACGACGAGATACAGGATGCTTACAAGGCATTCTCTGCCAGCCCCTGGGGCGCCAAGATTGGCGGCTTCTTTGGAAACATGGTGAAGCAGGTACGGCTTCGCGGCACTACGCAGCGCGCCAGCGACAGCCCAGCTTACTGACTGACCCAGGGCGAATCCGTCTACAACCAGGCTTCCAAGGAGCTGGCTGAAGTGGGCGAGGATGCCAGCAAGGGGCTTGCCGACCTGCGCGAAACGATCATCAGCCGGACCAGGGGCATGTCGATAAACGCTGCCGGCGACCAAGCGGCCAGATCGGCCGAAGCCGACCAAGAAACCCCGACCGCCAGTGGCTCTGCCGCCGACTCTGAGACGTACCTGTCGCGGCTGCGAAGCGAAGCGGCCAAGCGCATCAAGGACCTCCAACGCGCCGAAGACGCGGCCGACGAAGCGCTTCTCCGCTTCGGTAGCAATGTCCGCGACTTCCTGCGCGACGCTATCCAAGTGGCCCCCCCCGCCGACGGTGTCGAAGGCAGCACGGTGCTCTTTGAGAGCAAGGATGCCTCGGGCAAGCGCGTCATCCACACGTCTCGATTCGATGCTCAGCTTCATGTTATCCATACCGACACTGACAGCTTCGCCAAGGACCCCGAGGGCGACGAATACAACAAGTTCACAGCAGACTTTGATGTTGAGAAGAAGACGGCTGATATTGCCTCGGACCTGGAGAAATACCCGGAGCTGCGCACCACTATGGAGAAGCTGGTTCCTGATCAAATCTCCTATGCCGATTTCTGGAAGCGCTACTACTTTCTCCGCCGTGGTATCGAAGATGCCGAGTCTCGTCGCAAGGAGCTCCTCAAAGGTATAGTGATGGTCTTACACGCTCTCGACACGTAACTTATGGGTCCGGTGTGCTAATTTTACCCTTACAGCTGCCGCTGCCGAGGATGAGGTTGGATGGGATGACGAGGACTCCGACGAGGAAAGCACTGCGCCCAAGAAACCCGCCTCGGTCGAGTCCTCCACCACAATCAACCCCAAGAAGGAGGGCCTGCTCAAGCCCAACGAGCAGCGCAAGTCCAACGACGAAAAGTCGCAGGCTGACAGCGAGGCGAGCTACGACGTGGTTGGAGGTGCCTCTGGCCTGCCCAGCCAAGCCGCTAGCAGCCCTAAGGAGTCGAAGAAGGACGAGGACAGCGACGACGATTGGGAGTAAGGTCAGAGCGTGGCTGTTGAAGCCATCCAGGCCGCTCCTATGAGTTACTACTTGTTTTGCCATTGTTTGTTTTGCGTGCTCGAATACCGATTTGGAGGCGTTTTAGGTGTCTTTGCTAATCCCGGAAGATGTTTCCATTTTTTTAATTTATTGTTTAGTCGATACACTTAATTCTGTATCTATGCATTGGGTATCAATACTCGGAGACCCGTCTGACTGGGCGCTCAGTCGTTTTCTCTCCCCAGTAAAACCAATATAACTTTTTCCCCCCCCGAAGCCGCCCTCCTCAGCAGCCACCATTACAATGCGACCGCTCCTACCTCTTCTTCTTGGTGACCATGGTGAAGCCATCCTCGTCTACCTCTGGCTCAGGCTTCTCCTTGGGTACCGCCGCCGGCGCATCGCCCATGTCCACGTCGCTGCCCTCGTCCTCGCTGTCGTCGTCGGGCTCGTCGTCGGTATCCTGGTTCGGGTCCTCGGCCTTTTGGAACTGCTGCCCGACCCTGCTGCTGCTCCCGTTCAGGTTGGCGAAGCGCGCCGCCAGCGCCCTCGTCTCGTCAAACTGTCCGGCGGCGCACGCCGCGCGCGCGCGGAGAATCTGCTGCGCGACGTCGAGCGCCGAGTCGTCGTCGACGTTGACCTCGAACTCGTCGACCATGACCTGCAGCAGCACCGTCTCGACGTCTTCCGTGTCCGTCTCGTCAGCCGCGGGCGGCGCGTTGCCGGACGATGATGCTCCCTCGGGCGCGGGATCTGTGAATTCGGGAAACAGCTCGACAATGGCGCCGGCGAACCAGTCGCGCTTCTCGGCGGAATCGGGGCCGCCCCAGCCGTTGCTGACGGAGAGCGTCAGCGCGGGCCAGAGATGCAGCGCGTAGGCGACGGCCTGCTCAAAGTTGTGTTGGCGTGTGGCTGACGTCGGAGACAAGTATTAGCAGGTGGGACATGCGTATTTGAGCATAATCGCGTGTGGCGATAACTTACAAGCCGGGGGAAGCTGTGAAGAAGACGCCATGATTGTGGTCGTCGTCTGTGAAAAGTTGCGCCGTCGTCTTGTTCTATTGAATTTGAAGCAGATTGTCAGAGTGATAGCTTGGTTGTCACTCATGTGCAAGTTTTTTTTTTCCGTTTCCCGTTTTGGCGGGGTGGTGGAGGGGCAGATAATTGGTGGGGTGATTTGGTAGGCAGCGCCAATTAAAGCGGCGAGCTCTTGTAAGTCAGGGTACAGCAGTTCATTGGGAATATTCTTGCTGGTTTCTTTTTTAGAAAATGAATAAAAAGTAGAAAATGTTTCCATGCCAAGTCTTATGCGCCCCGCAGGAAGGCTTTGGCTATGGGCAGCTACACATCCATAATTGCTTGTCCAGTAGACCACCTTGCCGAAGCACACTCCATTAGTATACCCTGTAGAATTAATGAATAGAGGGATCTATCTGCGCCAGTCTCTATATACCTAGGTAGAATATGAACCAGCCCACCAAGCAGCATCAGCTCTTGCTAGTGCTAAAGACCCCACTAGACACCGACACTCACTGCGCAATTGAACTTGAAGTAATGAAAAATTAATAGTAAACCACTGTCATAAAGTTACTACAACCCCGTTTAATACCAGCTCTTAATACTTAGTAACAAAGTCCTGCTTCACTTTCTCGTGCGGCAGCACTGTCCCCTCAGCACGGAACAGGTTCATTGAAGCAGTCTTCCCAACCATTCTTGCCTGATGCCCAAAAAACTCGCAGCTTCTCCAGGCACCTGAAAATGTTATTGTCACTAAACGGGTAGTGCCACACTGAAAACAGACACTGATCTATAAATGCTTGGTCTGCCCTGAGGTCGCCTGCGACACCGACTCCTGCAACGATCAATGGCCACTGCAGCGCAGGGATGTACGTCATGGTAGGCCAAAGTTGCCCAAGAAGCTTCACCAATTCGCGCGTCTCGGCTTTGCGCAAGATATGATGCGTAGAACCGCCGAGCTTGGATATATCTGGGCGGGAAGCGACAAGGAGCCTTGAAACGAGTTCCGACCGACACAGCGTCAGAATAGCATAAAGGCGAACGGCTACAAGGAATACTTGTCCAAGCGATAAAGTTATGGCTTCGTTGACGAAATTTCTTCCCCTTGCCCAGGCATGCAGATCGAAACTGTCTATCGCGTGAAATAGCTCATGCACTCCAGCTATAGAGGCTGCATTTGTAGTGGCTTTCGTTGCGACTTGGAGCCGAAATCGGTTAATTTGAACGATTCTCATGAGAAGGCTCACTGGGCATGGTGTATCATCATTAACTTCTTGACGCTGAAGTACACTCCATATTTCATCATCGGTGTAGCAGCAATAGCCAAGAACTTGGTTATTTGCTGGGCTTGTTGTGTTGAAGAATATAGCACGACTGGGTTGTGGGTTTGGTCAGCTTCCTGGTCCCAAATCTTCAAGTAAACACACCTTAATATGAGGCAAAATCTCGCCGTGCCCCGCGGCAGAGCTTGAAGCGCAGTTACGCCGCCAAGGTGCTGTACGTAGGCCATGGAACCGTTCAGGTGAGCTCGCCACATTGTCCCCCCTGCACTGCAATCGAGGCATAGTAGCGCATATAAGCTGAATATAGCTTTGCTTTTGTCGAGTGTCTTCTCGGATTGCATCAGCTTGTTGACAATAGCCAGATGTTTTAGTAGATAACGATGGTATTGTATCCAGAGTCCAGAGAAGGCTGCCTCTTCAAATCGTATTAGCCTGTTGCGGCTTTTGGCTGCATTTGCCATTCGATTGGCAAGAACGAGACAAGTGAAGGACGCAGGGATCACCTGTCCGGAATTGAATGGAGGCTCGCGCACAGTTTCCAACTCATTGGAACGCATCGGTTGGAGGACGGTCAAGTCTGAAGTGGGTGAAATCCATCAGTCACTGAAAATGATGAATTGCGCAAGCGACTTACAATAACGAATTGCTTGCATATAGTCCCAATCCGGGGGGTCAGCCTGCCGTAGTGGCGCCGTACTGGTAGAGCACATTTCGTTTTGGCTCGTTGCTGTTTGCTCCTCTAGAGGTTGCCAGCGAAGTTTATATTCACAAGGGCGGCCTTTGACGGAGCATCTTTTGCAAATCGGCTGCGTCTCGTCACACTTCACGTGACGAGCCCTGTGATGGAGGGATGCGGCTCAAGTTAGAAATCGAGGAAAGGTTGGGTACACAGAACCAGACCAACCGACAAGTTATGCAGCCTGTCCTGACCCTGGAGGTCCAGCGTCTTTGTCGCACCCCGTTGGACGAGTCCACATTTTGGACCGTTTGAGGTGTCATGATTTAAAGTGCTAGGCAGTTGACGAGTGAGGCCATCGAAGAACAGCTGGTTAGACAGGCAGCCTCGGTGCCATGCGTGGGCCTGGGCATTCGCCAGCGCAGCTCGTCAGAAGAAAAGAAGCTTCCGCATAACGTAGAAGGGCTGAAAAGCCAAATGGTTCTTGGGGCTGAAATATTTGATCCAAGAAGAGAACGTAACGTGATCTGTCCCATCAGTAGCCAGATCCAAGTTAGGAAGGCGGTATAGTCCCGTGGTGGTCGGCCAGCCTGTGAAGTCTGCTGAGAACTTGCCTGCTGGTTGTAGCCCAGTTCTCACGCCCCAAGGAATAGCAGAGTTTCAGCCTCGAAATAATTTGCCACTATCGTCATCCCGACTCGGGATCTTGCGCTTGTAATTGAATGCTTTATCCGAAAAAGAGAAATCAATAGCTCATTGCCACCTACACGCAATTGGTGATGGACATGATTCGTCTATTGTGGAGCGAAGATGCACTGGCCATCAGTGTTCTCGACCGACGCCTTCTATTAATGTAGCTGACAATGACCAATGCCATAGCCATTGCTAGCGCCTGCCATTCAGCTTTGCTTGGCATGTCTCTCGTTCACCAGCGCGCGGTGAAACAGCGCTGATGCTGAATGCACCCAAATCTCTTAATGGCCACCCTCCAGCTCCAAGTCTGTCACATGTGAAAGTACAGAAACCCACACCTTGATTCCTATAAATGGAACGGAACTCAGTCAATCCGTCACGATTGTATTGGGTGGTTGATGTCATGGCCGGCAGATCTTACCTGTTACGAATAGAGAGCGCCCAAGGCAACCAGCGACCCAGGCCAAAGGCTGCGTAGCAAGGGCATGCAATGGTGGCAAGTTTCCCACAGTCGACCCAGAGCAGGCCATAGTTCATTAATATTTGGTAAAATCGGGAGACCTGTTGGACAGGTACGTGGTTGCTAGAATAAGAGAGCCTGTCGTCGTCAGTCAACGAGCACTGCATTTCCCACATCGCGTGGACTTGGAGGCCGGGGGGAGTCTTGTGCAATTGTATATTTGCCAACTTACACATCCTTGGCCGCCACTCTCACGATATTTTACGCAGGAATTCGCGCACGAATGAGCCTGTAAAAGAGAGTTTGTTTCAGCGGTGCCCGCTGCAGCTCGTTAAGCCTTCGCGGACTTTGTCCGGTTCGGCTCGCACGCGCTGCTGCGACTCCAGCCGCTGTGCCAAGAAAAAGGTAATTCATATGAATATCGTCGCACTGCATTGAGTAAGCATATTGCAGTCAGAGTAAATCGTTGGATATATTCGAGCATAAGTTTGGTGAATTGAGCCCAGCCCGCGCGCCAGCACCATTGCTCGGCTAAACTATCGCAGCCGGGACGTGCCCGTGCGTGTTTGCATACCGACGGGCAAGGCACTGACGAGAATTCTCCTTCTAGAGAATTTGCTTCCTCGATTTCTTGATTTTTTTTTGCCCAAGAGGAACTAAATGAGTCGCAGAGACTACGGGGACATTAGTTTGCAAGACTGAATGCCTTCCCACATAATATATGCCAATGTCCGGCCAAGATGCATTAGCAGACGAAAACATCCAACGAATATCCCTTTCCAGCATATACTACGTTTCAGTACAACGGAAAGTCAGAAATGAAGGTATAGAGGCATCATAACATGGTTATATAGGGTCGTAAAGAGCGGATTAAAAAAAATTCTTCCCATAATTTCCCGCCAAAGGGACTAAAACACTCCAGGGATCATCCTCCATGGGACAGCGCGACAATACTCATCCCATGTCTCTCCGTACTTTTCCTTACAGCGTTCCTCGTCACGTAAGCAGCGATGCACAAGCATAAAAGACAGTATAATGGCCTCTGTGTAGGGGAAGATGGCATCCGTTCCACAGGCCATGCACGCCCCAATGGTGTAAGTCAAGCTGCCAACATAGTTGGCATGCCTGACCAGACCCCACCATCCTATTCTCGAGTCAGAGGCTCAGACTCATTTGCTCGGAGACGCCATCACTCACCTGAACACAAAAGCTTTGTATGATGAGTTTTACCGTCGGCCGTTTTGTATCTGGCTTCCAGAAATTTTGGTGTCCGCCCCCAGATGGTACAGTCTCCCATGGTCTTCCTGACTCGGACCTTTTGGCGGTTTGTGAGATGATTGAGAGCCCAGCCCAGAGAAAATAGGCCCATTGAGAGGCAAAAGCGCATAGGTGAAAGTACAACTGGATGTTGAGCCAGGTACTGCGACTGAAGAGTCCAAATGTGGGGCATCACAGCAGCGAAGCCATAGATGCTGTAGAAACTGAATCTCTCATTGGCAGAGTCAAGCGTTTCGAAGAACCTAGTAGTCTCGTTAGGTTAAGAGAAGATTGGGTAAGATAGAGCCTAGGCGCGTACCAGTGTTCAAAGTAAAAGTATTCAGCAACAATGATGGCTCGATAAACCACAGTGAGAAACATCGAGTTAGTGACCTGCCCGTATCGCTCGTACTGATGCGCAGCAAAAGAAAGATCTCTGTTCTTGAATCTTAGCGCGGAAAGGCTAAGTTTCATTGAGTAGAACCATACATCAGAGTCCATAGAAGCAGACCACCCGACCGACTCGCATTAAAATGCTTCCAATCGAACGAGCTTGGCCAGCGCGGATGCAGCTCTCCACCATTGAAAAGATCAAAGAAAGGGTATCCTGAACCGGGTTAATGTTTTCTCTTCTCGTGCCAGGAAATGGTGAATACTTGCCAGCTATCAAAGTATCACCGGCGTTGTCGGGGAACAGGTGCGCCTTGACCTGAAACGCGCATATGAGAAGAAAGCACCAGAAGCTAGCCGCGACAAGCAAAGAATCCCAATGCGTCGCAATGTAAGAAGGCCTGATAAATCCGAATAATGAGCCAGAAACGGCCAGCAGAATCGTCAAGATCCACGCAGTCAACCCGTTGAGCTTATACACATGTCGTATTCCTCCTGGCGTCCGCGGGCCGGGGACGGACGGTCCAGGGAGGCAGACAAAAAGTAGTCCTTGGAAAGCCACCCAAGCGAAGTACACATAAAAGGCATCCCTTTCGCACCGAGGTAGACGCGACAGAAAGAATTTATAAGGCGTCTCTGACCAGAGCGCCGAGGCTGCTGCAACAAGGGACGCGCCAAAGGAATTGTACGAAATCCAGTAGAACCACAGAAATGCCGGGCATAGTAGTAGAAGAAACAGGCAAGTGATTTCCTGCAGAAGCAGCCGACGGAGGCTGATATTGTGGCGCACGTACATGTCGAAAACGTTGATGAAATATTGCGGGGGATGCATGAAGATGCAATCATTGTTTAGGCTACTATATACCGTCACTCGGGTTACGTTTTTCCCAGATGCGTTTCTGACGCCTCTCCAACTAATCCGCCAAAAATGACGCCTTTGTATCAGTGCCATTCAGCTTCTGTCTCACTGGTACCCAAATGTCTCGGCAATTAGAATATTGGTATTTACTGTTCAGCTCTCAAATAATACGAAATACTTCTATCAGTAGATGCAGATTCAGTCAGCACCGCCAGGCCCTCGAGTTCCACACCACAACAGATGGCTGAGTCGAGGCCACCAGGTCACAGGAAATGTGGTAGGTAGGAAGCTTGACGCCAGTTAAAGTTATTCCGCAGGGCCCCATAGATGAATAAACTGCCGATATCAATATAGCTGCCCAACGTGGGAAGACTTGGCGGTGACAGAAAAAGAGGCCGACGACGACCCATCAAGATTGAGACATGCCGGGATGATGTCCACGCTCCGGGCCTTGCCGGGTCACCCCGCAGACCTCACATATTTTTTTGGACAGCTGAATTCGTTTTAACTGCGACATCAGGCCATCCTTTGTCTTGGCTGAAGGTAAATGAGGAATGGTATGAAGTGACTGAGCGGTTTTGCACCACGGTCACGTATTTAGTGGACTAATTCTGATGGCTGATGTATGTGTAGATACGGTTTTCAAATGCTATACTTGTCAGTCACGGCAGACCTCTGCGATCAAGTTCAAAATGGATAATCTTTTGCACTTTTTGGATGCCGTTATCCTTGATCAGCTGTATGATGCATTACATGGGCA
Organism: Samsoniella hepiali; assembly: GCA_001455915.2. Taxonomy (NCBI): domain Eukaryota; kingdom Fungi; phylum Ascomycota; class Sordariomycetes; order Hypocreales; family Cordycipitaceae; genus Samsoniella; species Samsoniella hepiali. The sequence continues at coordinate 5,998,938 of LNDK02000066.1, read as the reverse complement.
GTTCAGCGCGCATTGCTGCCCGAGTTCAACTGGGAGTACGCCGAGCGAAGAGTTTACCAGTACATCGCTTCGATCACCCAGCCCCCTGCACATAATCTCTACAATGCGATCTGTTTTCTGCGATTCTTCGATTTGGCAGCGAGATCAGATGTACAGGCAAGCGCTCAGTCTGTTCCTCAGCCTCTGGTGCGCACATACCCTGTAGCGTGCTTGGAAATAGCTAACTGTGCCGTTAGGATTGTTTCCACGTTTGCTTACTTTGTTTTTGGTACCATATGTTATCATTTGATGTTTGATATCAATTTGAAAAGGCATCCGAAATACAGGCGCAACCAGATCCGCGGCGAAATTAGCAATTCTGTGCTGACGCTATTCCTACTGAATCTCACTACAGCGCCGGTATTTGTGGCGCAAATTAGAGGCCACGCGAAATTGTACTCGTTTGGTACTGAGGGCATCCCATTTTGGTACGAGATTGCACAGTTTCCGCTGGCGATCTTGCTTATGGATGGCGGAATATATTTTCTGCATCGGATGATGCACCACCCTCTGCTTTTTCGACGGCTGCACAGGCAACATCACTGGTGAGTCCCATGCGAAGCACCGTCTCCATTGGAACAGCCATTTAACGTGTATTCGAAATAGGTACATAATTCCAACACCATTTTCAGCCTACGCATTTCACCCGGTGGAGGCCTGGATTCTGAGCCTGCCAGTATACTTGTATAGCTTCTTGTTCCCCATGTCGAAGCTTGCACAGATATCAATATTGGTATACTCCAACATGGCGAGCTTTTTTGATCGTATGCCAAAGTCGACGCATCATCTCGTTAGTAATACGGCTAATGGCCCTTCCAGATGACAGTAGCTTCCAGTGGCACACGGTGCACCACCGCGGATTCGACACCAACTTTGGGCAGCTGATTTCAATCTGGGACAGGCTATTTGGCACATATGAAAGCCCGGAAGCCTTTGCCAAGCGGTCTATTAGAAGTCGCGAAAAGCAAACCCTGGTAATGTGATTACAGGTCGCTGGTGGTTGGGGAGGAAGCACGAGCGCAAGACAGGGAACTACAGAGAGTAGACGCCAATTTCAATCAAACAAAATTGGGTAAATGCCTAAATATCAGTCTATGACTTGCTCATATTTAACTTCTTCCGAATCGCTAGACATGCACACAAGCGATCGGAAGGGCTCATGTGCCGCCCTGACATGGGAAATGGGTAAAAGGTGGGCATGACATCATAGCGCGTCTGGTCGATCTGGCCAGCTGGCCAGCCACTGGCAGCGCTGATTTACCCCGGGAATGCGCTGTAGATTCAACCTGCCCCCCCTGATGGCGCTAGCCACCGCCATAAATCTCCCAGCTATTACATCACGGTTTCCTCATGTCTCTATTCTCAGCACATGGGTGAACAACAGCGGCAATGACAAAGCTCAGTACAACCTCAGTCTCGCTCGCCGTGACACCTACTGTCGTGGCGACGTTGTTTTCGCATGTAAGTTGTGTCCGCCTCACGCCGGTCAGGGGCAGCCTCATGCCAAGAAGTGCTACGTGCTGCGCCTCAGTTTGTTGCACGCAGGCCGCCAGTGGTTTCATCTTGCCGCAACGGCTGCCGATTCGATTTTGTGGAAACATCATGCATGCTGACTACGAATCTGATGATGGCAGTATTTCAACAGGGAACCTCTCAGGGAGAAGCCGACCGCGCACCTTTCCTACGACGAGGGGCTGCGTTTGATCCGAGCGTTCCTTCAGCATGCGGCTCGCCATACCGTCGAGGATCTGCAGGCCTTTTCCAGCCAATGGGTGCCTTCGCCGCAATGGGTGAAGCTTGAGAACATCAGGATACCAGAAGAACATCTGTCGCGGTCCGCCGAATTGATAAACGAGGAGCTTGGTGAGGAGGGCCGCGCGCTGGTCGGGGGCAGCCTGTGGTGGCAATGGCGTAGGCCCAAGAAGCCTCTCGAGGCCGAGTGGATTGAGATGCGCGCCCATGTCAATGAGAGAAAGAAAACCGGCAATCCGGGTCATCGCGTCATCCTGTACTTCCACGGTGGCGGCTACTACTTTGGCAGCGTCGACGAGCACCGCTACCAGATGCAACGTCATGCGCGCAAGCTGAAGGCTAGGGTTCTCGCGCCGAGATATCGACTTGCGCCTCAGTTTCCTTTTCCATGTGGTCTGCAAGACTGCCTGGCAGCGTATCTGCACTTGCTGTCATCCCAGGACCCCAGCACAATCATCTTGGCTGGTGACTCTGCTGGCGGTGGCATGGCCATGGCCGTTTTGCTAATTTTGCGCAACCAAGGCTTACCACTTCCTGCTGGTGCTATCCTTCTTAGCCCTTGGGTAGACCTGACACACTCTTTTCCCAGTATTGCTGGTGATGCCCCGATGGATTATATCCCTGCAAATGGATTCCATCACAGACCCTCGAAAGCATGGCCTCCCCCAAACGATGACGACATTGCCGAGATCAAGCGAGACGCGCAGCAATTGAAGCGCGTACGTACAGGTGCTACTGAGGCTAATGATTCCAAATCTGAGGCCACACCGGAATTCGAGCATACACCGGATGAGCGGCAGTATATCACGCTCGACGTCGATGGAAAGCCAGTCACGGTCAAGGATCAGATCCAGGTTCGTTTAGATGTCCCACCCCGTTGATCGATATAAGCACTGGCGCTAACTCATCCCTAGCTTTATACCACTAACGCACTCCTCACCCATCCTCTTGTTAGCCCGGTGCTCCAAGCCACCCTCGGAGGGCTTCCGCCATTGCTCATCATGGTCGGTGGCGGGGAGATCTTGCGTGACGAGCAAATCTACCTGGCTCACAAGTGTGCCAACCCGCAGAAATACGCACCCCCAGCAGAGAGATTATCAGCCAGAGAGAAGGAGCAGCTTGCTACTTTCAAGCCCACGGATGTACAGCTGCAGGTTTGGGACGACCTGTGCCACGTTGCACCCACACTGAGCTTTACCAAACCGGCAAAGTTTATGTACCGGTCTGTCGCGCAATTCGGCGCATGGCTGCTAGCTAGAGCTCAACACCGTGGAATCAACATCATGGATGATGACCAGATCTCTGTCATTTCTTCCACAGGCTCTGATACTCAAGTGGGCAACACTGCCGGAAGAGAAGACGAAGCACGCGAAACAGAGGAGGTCGCTAAAGCTGCACCTGGGCAAGTTGGTAAAGCTGGAGACCCCCTCCCACCGTTCAAAAATCACATGATTCGACAGCGAGTGACTCGCCATGGTGTAACTCTTCCTCTTGCGCCGGAAAAGGAACTGGAAGCATGCACAATGGAACCGACAGAGGTTGGGGTATTCAAAGCAGGAACAGCAAAGAAGTGGCTTGCAACTCGCCAGGAATATGACACGCGATACGCTCGTGCCAAGGCAAAGGTTCATCGGGAGCTGGTGAGCGATCTCGCCACCGGGTTTCAAGACTTTGGGCCTGGAGAACTTCCGCCCCCGGCAGCTCTGGCAGGCAGACGCAAGCTCCAGTCTTACATGGTCGAGACCAAGAAGAAGAGAAGCCTTGGTCTATCTCTGTGGTCGCTGTGGGGATCCAAACATGATGAGGACACAATGGAGCGAGAGCAACAAGCTGATCAGCAACCTGAAATTGAAGTCGTTGAAGCAGATGCTGGAGGTCGCGTTTCTCACAGAGAGCTTGACGGCGCAAAACAAGATCCAGCGCAGAGTCCTGGTGATGTGACGAGTCGAAGCCGCTCTCGCCGCAGAACTGTAGTTGACGAACATCAGACAGACAATGGCAATCTCGACGAAGACACGCCCGTCGCCCAGTTACTGCACCAACGACAAGAACAAGAAGCGTCGCATCCCGGGCTGTTGAGTCCAGACTATGTACCAGAGACCGGCGTGGCTGGAAAGCGCCCGTTCATCAAGGGCATGGCTCTTCCTTTCAGCCTCAACAAGGATGCCGACACCGCCAGCATGGTTACTCTGACGTCCCTCGCCAGCCCGAGCAAGGAGGCAAACAAGCAGCTTGCCGTGCCGTATGGCCCTCCCTCTAGTGACGCAGACCCTGTGAAGGAAGAGACGGATAGAAGTAAGTTGCCTACGCTGTCATTGCCAAATGGCGCTGCAACATAACTTTCGAGGTGAGACAGTCACGGCCTGAAACATGAAAGGCAACTATCGTTTAGTTTAAATTCGTTTGTAGTCTGCGCATTTTAGCACAATACCACCAGGAGTTTGCTGGTTTTGATTTGTAATAATACATATTTTGAGACCACATAGAGCCTTTCTTGTCCCAATGTTTGCTCAGATTGATGCATGGTAGTACACTCGGGAGGGTATATACAGCCGCGTCGCAGTCCCCGATGACCTGCGGCAGCCTTTCGTTATCCTTTGATTCCTTTTGTTCTGCAGTATTTTTCCTCTAGAAGGCCCGCATCGTTCAATTGCGCAGTAACCGCATTGCTTCGGTCAGACGGTTCGGTCCCTTAATCCACACCATTGTATCGTTTCCATTGCTCGACGTAGAAGTGCGGGTCGGCTGCGCCCTTGGCCAAGCCTTTGTAATCACCAGATTCAGCATAGATTTGTCGGCTCACGAAAGGGGTAAGCTATCATGAGAATTGGCCGTTAGCGACATGATGCAAAGGGCCACTGACACTGTGCTGAGAGCAGAGCTAGCGGATTTCCTACCTTGAAGTCTTTCAGGTTCTGCGGCACGGCATACGTGCGCACTTTATTCCATTCGACGACATATCCTCCGTACTTTGTGTGACGACCCATGGAGCCAGTACGGTTTCCCTTGTAGAAGCCCTTGTTGACATCCTTGGTCGTCAGCTTCAGGTGACGGTAGAGTCCGACATGAAGGGGTGATGTCGGCCTCATGGTGCCGAATTTTGTGCAGCGATGCCCTTCGAGGTCGTCGAGAAACAGAATTCCAATTTGCGCTATACGCTATTATGTTTGGTGTCGCGCGCGCAGTGCCGTGTTCAGGAGCTGGAGCCGTCGATGAGATTGTCGCGGGTTGTCGAGCGCATCTTGAAATTTCCCTGAAGCTGCTCCAGCACAAAGATCCCGGCGGCTCGCGTTGTTCCGGCTCCGAAGGACGGTTCGTTGTGGTTGACCCACACGGTACCTGCCGCGCTGGCGGAGCTATGGCACTGCTGTGTCAAAGGCCGATTACTTTTGGAGCATTTCCGAACCATAGAAGTAACAAATTTCTGGAGCAGTCATTGCATGGTCGAGCTTGGATTCTCTCGCAGCCCAAAAGAACTTCGGCCGTTTTTCATTTAGCATGGTTCTCTGCAAGGTAGCTATCCTGTTCCTACCGACCAGCTCCACGAGGGGCATCAGCTAACTGGTGGACTGGGCTAGTAAGGGTATTCGGTGTTCCCCTCGCATTCCCAAGAGCTCCTCCCGGCGCGAGTAGGCGCGCAAGTAGCAAAATGGACGGATACCCGCTGGGTAGCCTCGATCACAATGTGCCGCTGGTCATTTTCTCAGGCCTGACGTCGAGATCCTCCGAGATCGAGCTTGATGCGACGCTGCGAGAGGAAGCGGCGCTGCTCCGCTCCGACCTGCCCCCGCTGGACAGTAAAGAGGCAGAGCTTCTCGAAGAGCACTTTGCAAATGTAGACGAGGAAGGGCAATCGTGGACTGGGGTTTCAAGAGAAGAGCCATACCGGCTCCGCATCAAGACCGTAGGACGTGTGAGTGGCACTACCGCGATATGATCATGCCACAGCGCTAACAATTGAAGACGTACCCGTTGCCGCCGAAGCGCGCGTCCCTGCCTGACGATGCCGAACCGACAAGGCCGAATCCTATACTGCACTCGCCGTTCTCACCGCTCAGCCCAGTATCGACGTTGTATCCAGACGGCTTGATGAATGCGCAGTGGATACGGAAGCACCAGGAATTAGTGCCCAGTGTATTAGCCTGCTGTTACTGCTTGACGAATGATCCGGCTGCAGCAACGCTGCAAGACAATCGACTGAAGGCAGATATCAACAGGATAAAGACGACCTTGACAGAGGCTGGCTATAAAACACGGTTAGCTGTCCTTTTTGTGCAGCGGGAAGGCGATGGAAGCTCGCCGTCCATCACCGACGAAATCTCGGAACGACTCGAAAATATACGAAAGGGCACAGCTATGGACCCGAAAGCTATATTTTATATCCACCCTCAAGACTCACCGTCGGACCTGAAACAGGTTGCCGACAGCATACTGGCCAGTCTTTATGGAACCGCCATCGAGTATTATAGAGACCTTGGCCGCCATTCGCGCAAGAAGCGGTCCCGCGGCATCGTACCGCAACCGACAGTTCCACCAACTTCTGGCACCTCTCAAACTCTCTCAATGCCAGACTGGAGCTTCCGATATGACTTTAAAACGGCCGTCTTCTCGGAGTTTAGACAAGAGTTCGATCCTGCGATCCGATCGTTTGAGCAGTCATATGAGATACTTTTAGGCCAGGATGTAATGGACACGATACCAAGCTGGAGCCCTCGCTGGAATGAGGCTCGCTTACTTGCCGACATTATTTCAATACGCTGTCTGCGGCTGCATCTCTGGATGAACCAGCCAAGCCTGGCAGTGCGTCGCTGGCAGGCACACCGGGATCGCATCGGTGACTTGGTCGACCGCAGAGGAAAAGGAACGAATAACTACGGATGGCAAGCCTGGGAGGCTCGTTGGGCCCTGCTTATGGCTCAGCTCATAGAAAAGGTTGAGCTGCCAGGCCTTGCACCCTCAACGATGAACCTCTTTTTGCAACCCGAAAAGGCTGTTCTCGGCGAACGACTACATCCGTGGGAGCTTCTTCACCATACAGGCTATTGGTATCGCATCGCCGCTCGCCATATCGGCGCACGTCGGACTCTTGCTCTAATGATACCCGACGAAGACCGTGTGCCGCCGAACGCGTCAAGCGCAAAAGCCTCGCAGCATTACGACACATACCTTTGTCCGCCGCCTTATAAAGAATACCCCGTAGAAGGGGAGGGGGTGGATCATGCACAGTTGATCATAGACTGCTTAATTGCAGCTCGCACGCAATACCAAGGGCGAAAACAATTACGTATAGCGGCCGAGCTGTCTCTCGAATGCGCGCGCGAAATGGCTAGCCTAGAAGCCTGGCTAGATGTTCTAGCCATGCTGCGACCGCTATGGGAAGACTTGTCATTTCGCAGTGAAAATTGGATTGATATATCCGAAGAATTGTGCTGGTTGATGCGTCGGGCTGCTGTTGCAGCCGGCCGCGGCGAGCTCGTTGTCGCTATCGACTGGGAGCTTCTCGACAAGAAATTCACAAAACGTCCTTATTGGCACTACGACCTCGGCAAAAGCCTGGACGGCATGAAGCTGGAAGAAAAGCCTTCTGTGGATGTTTCCGACGGATCAGCGACTGGCTTCATTTCCACTTCATTCGTGTTTCAGAACAAAGAGAGTAGAGCGGGAGACGTTTGCAAAGCTCAGTTGTCTCTCGCGTCTACTGCTATGCCCGGCTCTGCGCCTGTCGTTCTGTCGAATGTACGAGTCGAATTTGAGGGCAGCTTGAAGCCGATAACGTTGGAGCATACGCCCTCGGGCGAGAAAACAACGGGCAGCCCAATATCAATTCGTACGGTAACATTGGACGAAGAATTCTCTGATGATTCCGAAGTGGATTTGGCCACAAAGCTGCACGGTAGCTGTGACTTGACCGTGGAAGCGGGACAGCGACTTGTCATCGAAATGGCGATTCCGTTGAGAGAAGCTGGTGTCGTTGAACCGTTATCTGTCGCGCTTAGTATGGATGCGAAAACATTCGACTTGGGCCTGACTCTGCCATTCACAGACACGGATGCGGTAGTAGGGTGGTTCACTCCAGGCTCGCACAAGGCTCGCATGGTTCGGGCGGATTGCAGGACGTTGAACGTTCAGCCCCGTCCACCAAAGTTGGATATCACAATTGCTCGACAATTGCCACAATATTACGCAAATGAATCAATTGCATTAGATATTGTGCTACAAAACAACGAAGACGAAGCGGCAACGGCGAAGCTAGACATTCACGCTTTCGGCAAAGTGATACCAATATTGCGCGTTCAAGCGGGCGGCAAAGATCATGCCACTGAGGCTCAAGCTGAGGAGCATTCTGAGCTTAATGGCATCATCCTAGGAAAAATTGAAAGCTTAGCATCGCGAGAGATTGTCCTTAGAGTCGACCCGGCCAATGGCCCGATGTCGTATGAACTCCAATTGCGAGCCACATACCACTTGGAAACCGACTCAGCCACGCCAATAATACAGGTATTTTTGGTGCAGCTCAACTTGGTGAACGCTTTTGAAGCAAATTACGACCTTGTTCCGAGACTGCACCCTGAGCCATGGCCAAGCCTGTTTGATCCAGAAGGCTTGGATGATATCAACGAGGAGGATGGAAAGCAACGGGCGGCTATTGGACTCATTCAGCGTTGGTGCCTCTTGTCGCATTTCGCTTCGTTTGCGCATGAGAATGTGCGGGTGCTGGACACCGAGGTAGAAGTGACTGAGTGTGTTGGTGGCGCACGCTGCAGTGTGAGCAAGCTCACTGGGATTACGGAAGCTGAAGGGCTTTTGGTTGAGCCAAAGACGATGCATGAAGCACAGTTTGAAATCGAGGCACAGAAAGTACAGCTGGAGGATCGGAGCCCCGTTTCGATAGATCTGGCGTTCAGAATAAGGTGGCGCCGGGAAGACTCGGCACCTGACAGCCCACCAAACACCACCACCATGCCTGTGGGCCGGTATCTAGTACTGGGATCGGAACCGCGTGTGCTGGCAACTGCTTCCCACGGAGAACCCGACGAGACCAGCACGACGCAGCTGGACATTACGATTGAGAACCCGTCTCATCATCTGCTCACGTTTGGGCTTACGATGGACCCGAGCGAGGAGTTTGCCTTTTCCGGAGGCAAGCAAACAACACTACACATGCTGCCCATGTCACGGCGTACAGCGCGGTACCGGCTCCTACCATACAAGAGAGGTTGCTATATTCGGCCAGGACTGGTAGTGCGGGATAAGTACTTCCAAAAGGTGCTCCGTATTATACCCACAGAAGGCATGAAGATTGATAAGGACGGTCTTTTGGTGTGGGTGCCGGGGCTGGGAGACGACGATGGGGAAAGCGAGGCGGAAACTGGCGAGGAGGAGACTGAAGAGGAGCAGCAATAGATGAGATATGCATGACGATAATTGCGGCATGAGAACGGCGTACACGGATGATTTCTACGTAGATGATATACAAGCTACAATGGTTCGAAAAAGTCCACATGGCCATGGGAATACTGTAAAGGGGATAGAAGCAGACGCTTGGACTGGTGATGACATGCTTGGGTAGATCAAGCAGCTAGTCGGGTGAGACAAAAGTCGGCGCGGAGGCGGGCCGGCGTGGGACGGGAGCAGGCCGTATTAAGCCGTCCGTGTCTCGGCCAAGAGATGGCGCTCAGGCTGCGACAGCCGGGATACCATGTTCCCTCAGTTATCCAACGGAGAATAGACAACTTTGGAAACATGAGTTGAAAAAGCAGAAGTGAACGTGGCAACGTAGGAGTGACGCGCACGACCGGAGATGTTGCGATGTTATATCCGGCGTTCCATGACCCATGAACGGCTGTGAGCCAAACGCAAGCCACGCCGCCTTCTTCGATAACGACATGTGATGATCTTTTTCATCTAGTTTGCCATGTCTCATCTTTTTTACCAGACTATATTGCTCCGCAAACAATTCAGTCCATCACGGTGCGTGCCGGCCTTGCTAGGTTCTCTAAGGCGGCAGAGCCCCATAATACAGCTAAGCTTTTCGGACATCGGTAAACTTGAAGTCCGGGATGCGCATGCCGCTAAGAGATAGCTGCTCCTGGGCTGTGGTTCGGTCTCGGACAGTGCTGGGTCTGTTTACGCTTTCTGGTTCATTTGCAAGGGGGCGGGTTTGTGGATTATTAGAGAGCGCTCAGCCCTGCCGCCTTGCGTGTGCACGATGGGCGAGAAGAGTTGCGTCGGTGCGTTGCGTCGGTCGGTGCGTAGCCCCTGTCGGACATGACGACGGGAAGACAGGTGGTATCGTAACTCGGTTCAGTTTGCTAGTTATTTCATGGCAAAAGTGGAAAATAGGTGTGCAAAAGTGCTGTAGCAAAAGCGCCGATGAACGACAGCTGTAAATACAACCATGCGATATACCGCACCCATCGACCTATTCAAACCGAGGCGGGCGGACATGTCCCAAACTACGGGCGCTGACTGAAACACGTAAAGGGCTCAGATCTCTAATCTTAGCACAGATTTGATGCGCGTCCCCTCTTCCTTGGCATCCATAGCAAGTGCACGGCTCACACGAGCGTGAATGACCGGCCGGATAAGTACCTACGTACTGGCAAATTACCCTTGGAAAAAAAAAAAAAAGTCCCCAAGGCAGGTCCCTTTTTTAGGGGACTTTGTTTTGTTTGCGTCACCACAACGTTTCTTTGAAAGAAGACGGGTTGCGAAGAGAAACTGGATGATTGGTCCGCTCGGGTGTATGAACCGAATAGTTGGAAAAAGGGAGGAGCACTTTGTTGTGGAGCAGTGGACATGGAGACACTAATGAAAAAGCGAAGGGAAAATACGATGGCCGAGCAGTTCAGTCATCGTCGGCCATCGGTTACTGTGGCTGTCCGTGTGCCCATGTGTAAAACTCGGTGCGTGTGATGATGTCGTAGCGTGCATAGACGGTTGAAGAAGCGCGTATGAGCTCTTGTTAGCTTGCGTCGTTTTCTTTTTTTACTTTAGTTCTTTTCTTTTTATAAACTCTTCTCTGTCGCTCCCTTTACACTGTACCGCCATTCTCCCATGTCCACTGGATCTTGGTTTCACAGGTTCACCACCTCAGACTCGCAGTAACTCCAACACGCCTGGGCTACTCTCCGCATTCACTTTGCCCACCCCCTCTTCTTCCTTTCTCTCTCTCAAACACCACCTACGGCGGCAGCTCAATATACATCATATGGCTGCGACGCCAGCCGAAAACGTCGACTCCGACAAGACGTCGCTTCGCCCCGACAACAACAACCACACCACCACAATGACCACCGCCACCGAGTCGCCACCGTCGGACAGTCTGCAAGACGCCAGCGAAAAGCAGCATGATGATGCGACGACAAGGACAACGACGACGACGGAGCAGCCGCAGCAGCAGCAGCCAGTGTACCCCGGCCCGCTGAAGCTCTCGCTGACGATGCTCGCGCTGTGCATTTCCATCTTTCTCGTGGCCCTCGACCAGACCATCATCGCGCCCGCCCTCGGTGCCATTACCGAGCAGTTTAGCAGCACCAAGGATATTGTACGTTTTAATCTTTGTTCTTCTCCTTGACAAAACACTCCTCTTCTCTCTCTCGCTCGCTAACAAGTACTGTCTTTACTGTCTTCTTCGTCAGGGCTGGTATGGATCCGCCTATCTCCTCACGTCCACCTGTCTGCAGCCCATGTACGGCGTCATCTACCGTCTCTTCAACGTCAAGTGGACCTTTCTCACGGCCATTTTCATCTTTGAAGTCGGCAGCTTGCTGTGCGCCGTCGCCCCGACCTCTGTCGCCTTCATCGTCGGCCGCGCCATTGCCGGCATGGGCACCGCCGGTCTCTTTTCCGGCTCCATCGTGATTCTCTCCCACACTCGTACGCTTTCCTCATCCCGCCCCCCCTCCTCCAACCTCACTAACATGGGAAAACGCCTCCAGTACCTCTCTCAAAACGTCCTCTTGCCTTTGGTCTCATCGGCGGCATGTGGGGCATCGCCTCCGTCGCCGGGCCTTTGCTCGGCGGCGCCTTTACCGACAATGTCACCTGGCGCTGGTGCTTCTACATTAACCTGCCCGTCGGCGGCCTCGCCATGGCTATTGTCCTGTGGGTGGTCAACATCAAGAACACCACCAAGCAGGCCCAGGGCCTGTCCGTCGTGCAGCGCATCCTCAAGCTCGACCTGCTCGGCAGCGCCATCTTCATCCCGGCCATCATCTGCATCCTGCTCGCGCTGCAGTGGGGCGGCGCCGACTATCCCTGGGGCAGCTCGCACATCATCGGCCTCTTTGTCGGCGGCGCCGTCATGCTGGTCCTGTTTGTTGCGGTGCAGTGGTGGCGTGCGGACCTGGGCACGTTTCCGCCGTTTCTGTTCAAGAACCGAAGCATCGTCGCCGCCATGTCGTTTTGCTTCTTCTTCGGCGCCGGCTTCTTCCCTCTCATCTACTACCTCTGTAAGTCGACCTCGGTGTACAGTATGGCAGCCTGCGGCTAACAATTTCCTAGCTCTCTACTTTCAGGCTGTCCAGGGCGTGAGTGCCGTCCAAGCTGGCATCAAGATTCTCCCCCTGCTACTCTCCACCGTCATCTGCTCCGTCACCTCGGGCGCCTTGGTATCGCGCTTCGGCGTCTACAAGTATGTCGTTGTGCCCTGCATGGTGCTCTTCTGCGTCGGCGCCGGCCTCATCACCACGTTCAACGTCCACACCCCCTTGCGCGAGTGGTTTGGCTACCAGGTCGTCGCCGGCCTCGGCATCGGCGCTGCCTTTCAGATTGGCGCCATTGTCGTCCAGACCGTCCTTCCCCACGAATGGATCCCCGTCGGCACGGCTTGTGTCCAGTTCTTCCAGAGCCTGGGAGGTGCCATCTTCATCGCCGTCGCGCAGACGACTTTCCAAAACGGCCTCATCGAGAGCATTGAGAGGGCCAACATTGATATAGGGGACCCTCGCATCTTCATCAACAGTGGTGTCTCGCAGGCCAGAAACATCCTCACTCAGATGCATCGTGAGGATGCCCTGCCATTCGTCATCGAAGCGTACATGACGGGTCTACGCCACACCTACTATATCACACTCGCATGCGGCATCTGTGCGTTCCTTTCGGCCTTGGCTCTTGAGAAGAAGTCAGTCAAGCAGAATAATGAGAAGAAGGGAGATGCCGAGGCTACTGCGGCTTGATTCGTTTATACTTGTACTTTTTGTTGTACTATTTGAGTGTCACATAGAGAAGACTAATGTACATGATAGAGAAACTGGACATAACCCAACTCCACGCATTGATACGTCAATAAAGGCATATACCCCAAACCAATGTTTCTGCAAAGCATCCATAGTCTCTAAAAATATCTCCCTGCTCGACTAGGAAGCTTCACTATTGAGTGTCTTGCGGTGGTCGGTCCCACACGTTCTGCTTGTCTAGGCCCTTGACTTCCGGGTCAGTGCCGACAAATTGTATGATCCAGTCCCGGACCAGCCTCGTTTTGACAAGCTGCGGGTCTTCCGGTCTTTGGATCGTGGCTGCCGTCAGCGCCTTGGAGCTATAGCAAGCCCTTGCATTCTTCCTCTTGCTCCAGAGCAGGTGCACCTTTGTCTGCCCGCGCCGCAGGCTCTGGCCGTATACCTTGCCGCGGAACACGTGCAGCGCCACATTCTGCAGGAGGAGCACGTCCTGGCGGCGCAGGCTGAGCAGGTCGCTCGTCGCCACGACCTCGCCGGCCAGCCAGAATGTGACGGCAAACCCGGATCGCGTGTCGTCGCCGAGGAGAACCTCGACGAGGGACAGTGTCTGGCCCCAGCGGGTGGTCACGGAGCGAGGCTGCGCAATGGAGAGGATGCCGGCAATGATGTTGAGCGTGATTGTCTGCGGCTGAAGGGAAATGACCTGCTTCGCAGAGGGGACATCTTCGAGATCAGAGAGATGCGCTGGTGGAATGTTGGGTGCAGGCGGCCGCGGTCCGCCAAGCGCGTTGGTGGTTGTCGAGTTGGAGAGAAACGACGTTTCCTCCAGAAAGGTAGTCGTCGCATTCTCTTCATCCAGCTGCGAAGAAGGCAGCGAGTTGTGGATGGCAAGCGACTGCTCACAGAATTCGCTGAGCGCGGCTTCGTCTTGTTCAGCTCTAGTACTGTCCCCGTCGTACGACGACGCGAGGGACGAAGGGCAGAAGAAGACGTCGTTGTTGTTGTAATGTTCACGAAACGATCTGTCTAGAAAGCAGTGCGCCTGGCTGAATCCCGTGTGCAGTGGTTTCCGATGTAAAGGTATGGATCGCCACGGCGCTATGCTTGCTGGCGAGCGGCGCGGACTGCTGCTCTGGGCATCGGCCACGTCGAGAAAGGCGTGGAATGGCGACTCGAAATGCCGCACAGTGCACTTATCTTCCTCCAGAGAAGATGGCGACGGTGCGCCGGCTAGCAGTATGATTCGTGGAGGCATTGGCGCTGGGTTCCTCACTCCGTGGCGTTTGATACGTGCATGATGCGGTGCAAGACGCCTGCTGTCTCGATGCAGCGTGATTTGTATTTCGTCGGAATTCCAAAACAGTATCCGCAGAGTTAGCTCCTAAGAAAAAGGCACATGTACCAAAAAGTCGGCATTGCAGATTGGGCACATGCAGTTGTTCCAGATAGAAAAGTAGCGTGAGTGCTCGCGCGCCACAAACTGTGGAGGCTTTCACGGTCTCGGCTCGTCGCTGCCTTGGCGGAAGCGATCGTCGCTTGATACTTGCGACGATATCTGAATCATGTTCCGAAAAGCAAAAAAAGGCACATATACAAGAGGAAGTAGATAAAATATTTAACTTATAGTTCTTATTGGCGAACTGATACTGAAAGAGCTTGCGCTGCCCTTGTTGGCTGCTGCTTGCACCCTGTACGACACCACGACCATGACAACTACTCAATCGATGGAACGTCAACTCATACCAATATGATTTCTCACGTCCGATCGAGCTTAGCGGCACTGTTTCACACATTGGCAACATTAGCACTGCACAAGTCAGCGACTGGCACACAGGGTCCATGGGCTGAATCTTTCTCGCTTTGCTTACCGCGCAGAGACCGCCACTTCTAGGTCGCTGAATGGCCGAGATTAGTATCAAGTTTTCCGTGTCTGTCGGCGTTTTTCCACACTCACGCATCCCTGTTTTTAAATGTGTCAGTATTACTGTGACAGCTTATTAGGACAAGATACGTACATTGCCAGAGCTGCCACACGAGCAGCAAATGTAGTTTGTCGGGCAGTTTGTGCCATCGGCGCACTAACAAACGACTGATTAGTATCTCTACCCTGAGACTATAAAGATCGGGGGGGACTGCGTACGCGGACTCGTCGTTCCAATTCTGGGCTGGCGACGGCCAGGGAAACGAGGGTGGCCAGGACAAAGGTGGTGAAGCGCATGGTTGCTATGTAGGGGAGTTGTTGTCCAGGTTCTGTGTACATAAACGGTGAATTCAAGCCTTTTTTTTTCTACAAGATTCTCAGCTACATTATTAGGATATTTATAGTCAAAAAAACACCATGATCAACTACAGCACTCCCGATATTGGACGTGCCAAGGTTGCTGACGCTCGCTTTCCTCGCTACTCTTTCAGCTACCGGATCAGCGCATAACCTGATGCCAAGAAGCAACCTTTTGTACAAATACGATCGCGTGACATTGTAGTTCTAGGAAGGTGGTTAGAACAAGCTACAAAACTAGCTGTCAAAATCAAGGCCACTGCATTCTCTGATTGGACGGCCCCGACGGTCCGTCGTTGTGGAAGGATTCGCATAGTCTGCTGCGGCTGAAGTGCTTACCTCGGGGGTTTTGCGCTTCCACCCCCCGCATTTTCAGCTCGTAGAAGCACTGCCAACTGCCGAGCTTGTTTTATTGCCTTTTGTCTCATCTGTTTTGTAATACTTGCACCATCGGGCGGCGGTGGGTATACGATGAATCACTACATAACAAGGTGTACCATCTTGACTTACATCCCGGACCACGCTGTCATGATGTACAAGTCCGTAAATCATCAACATTATTTGTCATTAGGGTATCTAATCAATTACAGCATGGCAATTTGATGCCAGCTCAGCCACTCCAGCGCACCTTTTCCTCAGCCAGCGTCCTGAACAAGCCGAGCGACAGAAACTCCTCCTCGGCCATGTACCCGCCAAACAACGTCTCCAGTTCGCTATCGAACAGCTTACCCGCCCAGGCCTGGTCGGATACTGCCGCATTAGAATCCGGCTCCTCCAGCAGCGCCTTGTAAAAGTCCTTCATCGGGCCGCTCCGCTGCTCCGCCGTGCCCATATACGTGCTAAACGACATGAACTGCGGCACCCCATTCACCTTTTGTGAAAACTCGGCCAGATTACCGCTACTGTCCTCGTCCTCGTCCGCGTCGTCTGAGGACGACTCTGACTCTTTGCCGCGCTGTTGAGAAAGCACCACCCTCATCCGGTGCTTCTGCCTCTTATTGTTAAGCCGAGCGACAAACTGCTTGCTCTCCCTGCGGTAGTTTTCCGAGACGGCCCAGTTGAGCCGCTTCAAAGCGTCCTTCATCGGAGGCAGAGACTGCTGGCCACCCTTGAGGTCATGCTCGGGCAGCTGGATAAACTGCGAAAAGGCAGGCGCCGGGTTCGCGAGGCCCAAGCCGCCGTATTCGACGCCCATGTACAAGAAGCAGTCTGGCACTTGGTGCTTGTCATTGTTACCGAAGCGCTCGTGGATTGTCTGGCGCACATGATGGGCGACGTTTCCAGACGACTTTTCACCACTGTCGCTTCGGTAGAGATGGCGTTGTGCGTGCTGTAGTGCCTCCAGGACCATTATGGGATGGTCGTCACCCAGGCCAACAATCACAGGGCCGAAATTGTTTGGCAAAAAGTTCTTCATGTACGCATTGTAGGCCTGCACATGCGACATGACAGACGTGCGCGTCTTCAGTTGGAAGCGCAGCTCGTCCATGTGATCTTCAATCGCCGTCTTGTTCGCCGTCCACTTCCACTGCGTCTCGTCAAACTGCAAGAACCCCCATTTCACTTTGCCTGCCGGAAGACGCGCCAGATCCTCCGCTGGCGCAGGCTTGAATCGGGGGTTGGACTCGTCCACGGCATGAGCGAAACCCGTCTTCTCCTTGTTCAGCTGCATGCCCATAATGTCGGTGAATTGGCGAATCGTGTCCCATGCGATGGCGCACTGCGACGGCTGACCCCAGAACCACAGATCGTCATGGTTGCGGTAGAGGTGTGATCCGCCCGTCTTCTGGTTGACGGCAAAGTCTAGCACAAATAGCAGCAGCTCCGAGATGCCGTCAGTGAGTTGGAAAGACACTGGAACTCCAGTCTTGCGGGTGAGCACCGCCCCGTCCGCGCCGTCTTCTTGGAATCGCATGTGCATATCGAGAAAGGATTTAGTGAACTGCACAAGTTCCTTTGGAAAATCAAAGTACTCCATGATTGTGGTGAGGGTGGAATGCGGGAGAGAGGGCCCAAACCACTCGAAATCGCTTTGCAACATGCAAAACTGTCCGTCGACGATTTTCTGGACTCCCATTTCGGCCGAGCAAACACGAAGAATGTCAGTCTTCAGGTTGAAGACATTAGGCGGGCCATCTTCAAGGTTTGTCATGGATGCCTTGGGCTTTTCGTCGGCGATTCCCAAAACATCGCCATGGTCATCATGGTCATTATCGTAGCCTCCAACTCCACCAGTATCGGTCATGCTCCGCGGCAGTCGGGGAGAAAAGAATATTGTTTGGTAAATGTCGTTCCGCAATGCTCTAGTCGACATGTCATCCGCTTCCCTAGTAAAATTAGGAATGTGCGACTCGATTGCGGCCGTGCGGTTTGCATCT
The DNA here is from genome assembly GCA_001455915.2 of Samsoniella hepiali. Taxonomy (NCBI): domain Eukaryota; kingdom Fungi; phylum Ascomycota; class Sordariomycetes; order Hypocreales; family Cordycipitaceae; genus Samsoniella; species Samsoniella hepiali. The sequence continues at coordinate 5,981,311 of LNDK02000066.1, read as the reverse complement.
TCCTTGGCATTCCACACGCCGGCCACGCCGCGTTGCCAAGTTGTAGCCAGTGCATTGGATATATGTACCGATATGGATTGCCCGATGCATTGAATCAGGATGGAGTCAAGCAGCTCCATATCCATATACACACGGTACTTTCCGTTGATTGCTTTGCGCATCTGCGCCTGGATCGGACTAACCCCCCAGGACCACTGCTCAATGGCCGCCAGCTTCAAGTCAATCTTGAGGATATCGGCAATCTCACTGAGAACATTTTCTCTGCTGCCAAGGTCGATCATGGCGCGGCGCTTCTCGCTGGTCAGTTGATCAGCGTCAAGAATGGATTTGATAGCAGCCTTGACCGTAGCCACGTCGATCTGGATCGTCTGGCGGGATTCTCTGGATATGGAGTCGCGCATGTTCCGCAGGAGTCTTGTGCGCAAGTCTGTCAGCTCTTCGACGGAGCTGTCGTCTTTGTTGTAAAGCGGGCCGGAATGGAACAGATTGTCTAGAAACTCGACAATCCTATCCTTGTCGCTTGTTCGAAGATTGGTGACCAAGCCCTCCCAGACTTGCCTCTGCGCATGCATCTCCTTGCGTCCGACAGAAACGGCGCCCTCATCTTTCAAAAGGGCCTCTGACTGCCCTGTGTCTTTTTCTGTAGAGGGAATCGAGCCTGAAAGCTCGCCAAAGCGAAAGTTGGCCCATTCATTGGTCAGCTTGCCGAACAGTATGGTGTATTCCATGCGGCGCTGGGATTGGCGCAGGTATCCAAGCAACTCATCGCGCCATGACGAGGCGGCAAAGGTGGAAAACCCAGAAGAGTATTTCGCATTGGATAGCATCCGCTCGATCGTGTCGAGCCGACGTTCAAACGGCTGGAAAGCGCCACTAAGCCGTCTCACTCTGCCTCCTTTCGCTCTGAGGCCCTCGCGAGTACTGACCTCGGTGCGAGGTGCACCTGCGAATGCCTTCCGAACCGCAGTGAGTAGCATGGCCACGTCTGACTCGAGATGGTCTGGATTGGAATCCAGAGTGCCTGGCTCGTATGCCAGTCTCGTTTCTGCGTCGCGCACATAGCCCTTGATGTCCTCCAAGCGAGCCTCTGCCTTGTTCCATTTATTTGCCGTCACATGCTGCATGGTAGACAGGATTGCTGCCGAAGAGGAGGCGGCGGTAGCCATGGTTGGGGCGGAGAGTGTAGAGGTGAAGTGAGGTTGTTGGGTGGTGCTGGACTCTCTAGCAGCGCGAAACTGCAATTGAGGTTGGCCCCCCACCAGTTGGTTTACGGGCGCCCTTTCACTCTTTATATAACGAATTCTCGTCGCACCTTGTTGATTAATTGGGTCGCAGGTGTAAGAGTCACTCCGAAACTCCACTAGTACAGTCGCGGCATTGACTCAGTCCGCGACAATAGCACAAAGCACCGCCTCGCGGCCTGCCGTCAATATCACAGCAATTAAGGCTGTACGAGCCTTGTTACCAAACCAAATCAGGCCTCGCCGGCGGCTTCACGCGCTCTCTTTGGCTGCATTTGAGCAGGCAGCAGCGCCACAGGCCAACAAGGTATCTGGAAATGAGAATCCATCTCGATGGTTCTGTTTAATCTGCGCAGCGTGCTGGCCAGAAATTGCTTTGCACAAGCAGACCAGCATTGCAGAAGACTTATCCCCGTGGCGCATCTCGTCCAGGCTGACTAGCGTCGAGCGGCTGCCGCCTGCCTGGATGGCCCCCTCCACCGATGCAGACGCGGGGTGAGGACGCTGCGCCATTATGGAAAGACATAGTTGAGAAACGCTTGCGAGCAAAGTTGCTGAAGCCCTTGCGCCAGCTAGCGGTCAGTACATTGCAACCAAGAGTGATGCTGTGACTTTAGGACCAGGCCACCACCTTGGGCCAGCCAAGCCACTTAACCAAGTCGACTATAACTTCTCTATACGCCACCAGTCTTGATAATAACCCCGAGTAACAACTGCTGCCAAAAACAGGATCATCTGGGCTGCCCGGAGCAAACTACTCCGGGGAACTTCTCCACATCCCGTGGCGCCCAGGCTAACTAATGTAAGTAGCCGAGGCTAACTAACCCGCCTTGGCTGACAGCCTGGTTTGCCTTTCAATATTCAACAGCGCCCTGCCTTGTCAAGACTTTGCAACTCCTCCAAGCAAACAGTCTTCTGTTTGCGTGTCACCCAAGTCTCTCTCTCCCTCAGGCTTCTCTACTGGCGCACGCCCCCGGTCGGCCAAGTCTCTTTCAACCGCAAAAGAAAGAAAAAAGGCCCCTGTTCCACGCAGCCCGCCGCCCGCTATATCTGAGACTTTTGCATCGCCCAGAATCTCACCAGAATCTCCCACATTTGGGCGCACGAGGCATCATGGCCTCAGCAGTCTTTGACATCAAGGAGCACGTCATCCCCGGGGAGCACACGCGCGAGTATGCACATGCCAAGGCCAATTCGCAGGAAGAGACCCTAGTCATCCATGTGAAGCAATATACGCCAAGGGGCAACGGCGCGCCACAAAAAGGCGACTTGAACGTCATCGGCGCCCACGCGAATGGCTTCCCCAAGGTACGTCGGAAAGGGAAAAATTCCCAATCGCAGCCAATAGCGATCCGACCTATCCGCAACCTTACAATTGATTGACCAATGTGATGAAAAGGAACTATACGAGCCCCTATGGGAAGACTTGGTGAAAAATCTCGCCAGCAAAGGCGTCCGGGTTGGCTCCATCTGGATAGCAGACTGTGCCTGGCAGGGCCAGAGCGGTATTCTGAACAAAGACCGCCTTGGCGATGAGCGTAAGTTCTCATTCCTATCTGAAGCAGCATGGCAGCGTACCCCCGTTACACCATCACAAGCTTACACGACCCGACGACAGCCAGCTGGTTCGACCACTCCAGGGACATGCTGCAGATGATCAACCACTTCCGGATGCCGCGTCCTCTGGTCGGCATCGGCCACTCCTTTGGCGCCTGCGCCCTCACCAAGCTCGCCCTCTTCCACCCGCGCCTCTTTAGCTCCCTCGTGCTCATCGACCCCGTCATCAGCACGCACAGCCCCGAGGCCATCGACTTTTACCTGCAGCCGCCCTCGCTCAGCGCCCGCCGCCGCGACGTCTGGCCCAGCCGCGCCGACGCCGCCGCCGCCTTTCTCAAGAGCCGCTTCTACCAGAGCTGGGACCGCCGCGTCTTTGACCGCTGGGTGGCCCACGGCCTGACGCAGCGCGACGGCAGCAGCCCCGAGGTCAGCCTCACCACCACCAAGCACCAGGAGGTCTTTACGTTTGCGCGCCCGAGCCACCACGCCCTCACCGCCGACGGCACCGCCCTCGCGGACCGCGACCTCGTCCCCGACATGGACCTCGCCCACGGCGTCATGGCGCCCATCTACCGCCCCGAGCCCGGCAGCGTCTTTGCCGAGCTGCCGCACCTCCGCCCCTGGGTGCTCTGGGTCTTTGGCGGCGCCAGCTACATGTCCCTCGAAGCCATGCGCGAGGAAAAGGTCCGCGCCACCGGCACCGGCGTCGGCGGCAGCGGCGGCGTCGCCGCCGGCCGCGTCGCCCAGGTCGTCGGCGAGGGCTGGGGACACCTCATCCCCCTCGAGGCGCCGTCGTTTGTGGCCGCCGCCGCCGCCGACAGCGCGGCCGCCACGGTCCAGCGCTGGCGCGACGAGGAGCGCGCGTACGAGGCGTGGACGAAGAAGCCCCTGGCGGAAAAGTCACAGATTCGAAGGGAGACCATCGACGCCATAACCGACGTCCTCAAGCCCAAGATCTGAATTTCGGGGTTTTTGCCTGGGCTTGGGTTGCGGTGCACATGTGTTTTCTGTATATATGTAGTCATAGAATCTTGGTTTAGGGTGCGAAAAGAAGGCCCTCGAGCTCTCACTTCACACAACCGTACTAGTAAAATCAGAAATAAGGTGCAATTTATTCAAAACGACTGGCTAGCTAACTAAAATGAAGAAATGAAAAAAGAAATGAAAAAAAAAAAAAGATCGTGCATGCCGCAGATAGTCCTCCGTTTCCAATCTTGTGCATGCATATATGGCCGGTATCATTCTTACCGTAGATGAATCAGCAAAGCAAAAGTCTCAAATTATTGAAGCAACGCGCTTTTGATCGCATGCGCTTTAAATGTAGTACATGGTATCTCTGAGATTTTCGTGAATCTCACGCGTCTGGGCCGGTCTGTGTGAGCTAGAGCCAGACAGCTCGCTCGCGTCGTCGGGGCCTGCGTACTCGGGGCGATGGGCACGGGCTCGCTCGCAGACAAGGTCGGCGTAGTAGGCGGGCGGGCAGATGCTGACCGCCTTGGTGGCCCTGCCAAAGCAATAGCAAAGCTCGTGGGTGACCGTCTCCAGCGCATTGGCGGCGCCTTGGCCGTATTTCTGGCGAAAGATCTCGTCCAGCAGCACGGTGTAGTGCGCCGGGCGCGCCGTTCCCTTGATGGCGTCGTGGGCCGTGAGGTAAAAGTCCCAGTAGCGAGCCTGCGTCACGCCGCGGTCGACGACTGTGCCGTTCTTTACGTTGCCCGATCGGACCCTGTCGTTCTTATCGGTAGAGCTGGGGTAGAAACGGGTCTGGTGCCGCTTCACGGAGACGATGATTGTGAGCTTGGGCGGGTTTTGGGCCAGCTTCTTCTCGCAGGCCTTTCGAATCAGCGGCAGCTCGTCTCTGAGAACCGTGGAGAATTGGCTTTCCGAGACGCCGTCGCGGTAGATGACAATGTTTTCAAGAGCCTTGCCGCTGTTGTTCTTTTGCCAGAGATCAATGCGACTTGCGAAATGGCCTTCAAACACATTGCCGAGGATTTCTTGCCTGGAGGCCTGCTCCCAGGTGACGGACGGCCATTGTCCAAGCTCCTTGTCGATGCTTGAGACCAAGCCAACCAAACTCGGCGGGCCATTACCATTCTTGGGAATGTCCATATTGGTAGGGTGCGTAACGTCGTACCCTACAAACATCGTCTTTCCTTCCTTCAAGATATCAATGTCTTTGGAAAGCCTGTGGTTTACACCACCAAACTTGAGATTGACCTTGATGCCGATATTTGCCAATGTCCCTACACTTGCATCTTGAACCCTACCATCCTTGTCTGGTGGATCAATCTGCTTCGAGACAATACAGCTGGTGTGAATACCGTAGACGCAGTCGCCAAGAGTCTTGATCCGGTTATACAATCCTCCAGAGTCCTTCATCGACAAGATGAAAATAATGAGCTGTACGCCTTTGCTCTTGCTTTCTTTGAAGAAGTCATCCATCTCATGATACGCATCAGTAGACCCGCTGAGATCTTTGTGAAGGGTCGGGGCATTGTTTATCGGGATATCCATCTTCTGCCAAGCCTTGATCATTGCATCGACTCTTTCCTTTTTGGTGGGCTTAAGCATCACACACGCCCACTTTTCAATCGTTCGACCAGGTTTCGAAACGCAAATACCAATCATGTTCCAGCTTCCATTTTGAACCTTGACCTCCTTAGCGGTCCGGTATCGAACTGCCGGTTGAACGAGCACCCGGGCATGCACAGCAAGAAGGTTTTTGGACACAGATACTCCCAGTTGCATCAGTAGAGGATCGTCATGACCCAAGCGCTCGCGACTCTCATTGACAAGAGTTTCGGCATTGGAAAATGGTGATCGACAGGCAAAATTCAGCATGGCAGTAGTCTCTTTTCCGGTTAATTTGAGTTTCGCTTGCTGCCCTGGCTGGATCTCAACAACCTCAGCCGGGAAGTAGGAAGTTTTGTCGCCCTTGCCAAAGTTGAAGAGTGGATAGTCCCCAAGGCTCCTCCCGAACTTTGATTCAAAATGTTGCTTGACTGTCACGTACTTGTTCTCGTCCGCTTTCCAGAACTCGACGTGCGCCGGACCACAGAGCTCCCAGCCTTTAGCAAAACGATCAGGATATTTCTCCTTGCCGTTTCCCTTCCTGCCCATTTCAGATGCAAATACTAGACCCTCAATGGTCTTGACACGCTTAACTTCACGGCCACTTGCGGTCCTGAATGTGACTAAAGCCCTGACTTTGCTCAGGCACTTGGAGAGTGCTTTGTAGTCTTTCAGGGTACTTCTATCCACATAAGAATCACAAGGTTTAGTCTGCAGGTATTGGAATAGTTCAGTGGCTGGTCCAGAACGCCTGAAGACGCCATGCGTAACCTGAGTGTTGAGAAGCATTCTGCCAGTCGCCAGACGAGTAGATTGGAAGAACCCCCTAGCGGCAATTAGAGGACGCCAACTCACTGCCAAAGTTTCGATCTGGGCGTTGATGCCAAGCGGATAGAACCTTGAGGACCCCACGACGCTGACGCCATCCATGTTGGATCGCGGGCGAAATCCGATGATCATGTTGAGCACATCCACCACTTCTGGGTGACGAGGGAAAACGTTGTCGCCCTTGGGCACGTTCATGGTGGCCACGTGGTTGAGGACTTCGGACAAATTCACTGGTACTGCTTCCATAAGCTCAACATCGAACAGGTCCTGGCGAGGTGGAGCTCCGTCTTCTAAAGCTTCTTCAGACAAAGCCACGCGAACAGGGTTAAGGCTCAAGTGCAGCTCCCTCAAGGAGACGATCTGGCTCTTGAATTCGCTGACGACCAGTTTGTTGTCCTCCTTCGCTGCCGCAGATTTATCCTTGATCTCTGTAGCACGCCCCTTGGCCTCGTCGACCTTTTCCATGGCTTCAGCGATTGTCTTCTTGTCGCCTGCTTTCTGTGCCTGCTTCAGAGCCTGCTCGGCGTTCTTGACCTCGGCCTGGGCTTCTCGGACGGCCTGCTGCGGCACATCACGAATCACTTCAAGCAGTTTCGCGATGATAATCTGCAGCTTTCGGCCCCGAATCTCGGGCTCTTTAAAACCCTTCGCCTTCTTCTCCTCTTTAGGGATAACTTTGGTGATTTTGAGTCCGTACTTGTACAATGTGATGGGCTTGGCTGCCACGGCAAAGCAATTAGCCCACACGGTAATACTTTTGCCTTGGTTGCCGAAAGCAGGTCGAGCAGGCAAATCTTCGCCAAAGAGTGTTCGGGTGGAGCCTTTTTGCTTTGAAGTCTTCTCAAGCTCCTTCCACTGCGCCAAGACGACCTGGTTCTCAAGCGCGTGGATGGCAGCGTCCGGGGTCGCATTTTGGCCAGAGGGTCTGTAAAGGTATTAGTATCAACTACCTAGAGCATACGGGACGGAACTTACTTGAAGACCTTGTCAGTCGTCTCATCCTTGAACATTCTGGCTGGGGATGGTCCATCACCACGACCTCGGCCACGACCTCCTCGGCCGCCTCGGCCGCCTCGGTCGTAGCCGCCACCTCGACCTCCATCGCCGCCGCCTCGACCGTAACCGCCACCTCGACCTCCATCGCCGCCACCTCGACTGTAGCCGCCACCTCGACCGTAGCCACCACCTCGATCACCATCGCCGCCACCTCGGCCGTAGCCACCACCTCGATCGCCGTCACCGCCACCTCGACTGTAGCCGCCACCTCGGCCTCCATCGCCACCGCCTCGACCGTAGCCACCACCTCGATCACCACCGCTACCGCCTCGACCTCCACGGCCGCCTCGGTCGTAGCCGCTGCCTTGACCTCTGCCGCCACCCTGAGCGTCACGATACGGAAGAGGGGAGTTTTCCCCAGGGCCGCCGCCTCCTTGCGGAGGGTTAGAGCCGCCCTCGCCACCTCCTCTGCCGCCGCCTCTGGGAGCACCTCCACGGTTGCGGCCGCCGCGATTGCCGCGGCCGCGGTTTCCAGGGTTGTCGGACATGGCTGTCAGGTGGTTGGTGGGTTGGGTTGGGTTGGGTTGGCACGTGGTAAGAGCCTGGTGGTATAGTATGCTGTTGATGGGATGCTGTGCGAGAGCTGCTGGTTGCTTGGGGTCTTTAGACTAAAAATTCCAAGCCTTCTGGAGACTCTGTCACTGTTAAATACACCTTCCAGCAACCGTTGGGGTCACACACAGCCTCGGTGTGCAACGGGTCGAACAAAGGCGCTGGGGGAAAGCTATGGTCGGGCAAGCGGCCAACGGCAGCTTCGCCCGAAAGCAAAACAACAAAGAAGCCCGGTGAGTAGCCTTGCCGGCGTAAGACTGGTGATCGCTGCGTGATACGCAGGATGGAGCGATTGGTGCTGGCTCGCTCTGGAGGTGTATCGCACCAGGATGTGGTGTATGGTGAAGAGGTGCACGGTCTGGAGAGTATGTGGAGAGAATTCATTGGCGCCCGCACCTGAGCGACGTGCATGTAGCTATGAGAGGGACAAGCAGCACCACAAATTCGGCAATAGGGACGGGGTTAATATGCCATTCCTCTCTGTTTTTCTTTTATTTTCACATGGTTTGCTCTTCTCGAAACAAGGAAAATGGCACGTTACTGCTCAAGCTGTTCTTGTGTCATGTCGGCGCTTAGCCGCTGCACGATAGAAGTAGATTACGCAGCATGTGCATTTTCTACATATAGAAATACCCAGGGTTAAGAGCCTGTGAGACGCACTAGTTTGGGGTGTGATGCTGCCTGCGAGCTTCCGAGCGCCATGTCATTATAATAATGTTTGTGGCGCAGCTTCGTCTGAACGAACGAGCTCGGGGGTAGTTTTGATTGCTAACCTAGCTTTCATTCCCTTTTTATCCTATACTGTTTGCAATAAAATGGTAATCCGACACTCCTTTTACCCTGGGTGACCCGTTGATTGCTGGACAAACATTTCAATTCCGATCGCAACAAGAGCTATGTATCAGATTTTGGCGCTCCCGGTGTTGTGGGTCCTTTTCTGGGTGCTGCTTCTTTATTACGATTTCTTCTATCTGACGATTTATGATGATAAAACTATCTCAGAACGATAAGGGGTCCAGACCAGTGGCCCAGAGCAGCTTCTGGCTTGCCCGAGCTATCCAGAGCAAGCATCACTCAAATATACGACTTGCTCTGTTATGCAGTGCGAATGTGATCAAGCACCTTCATGACGTTGGTTGTCAGGTGAAGAGCCCGCCTGTGAGTCAAGCGCTGGGCGGCCAGACCGAAATGTTGCACGATGTTGCGCGACGTTACACCCCAAGTAGGGCTCCGTCAAAGATGCAGTGAAACGCTTCGGCATTCTGTGCCGTTGACTACCTTGCATTCATTGTTTTGTCAGGCATTGAGTCAAACTGACACAGACATTGTTCCTTACAGACCTATCATCAGGCACACCACCCGCCGCGAGACAATTGGACCAGTCATACCGTTATACGAAGAATTTTAATTTGATCATGGGTTCATTTCGCTAGTACATAACTGGTTGTGGCTATTTCATGCTATAGGTGCCCGACCTTCGCTGTTCGGCAGCAGCCCAACGAGAGTCGTCATGATGTGCAGGCGTTGAACACATTGTTTCCGACATCAAGCTTCCTGAAAAGATAATTCCCGACTCCTTCCCTTCAAGCTTCTGGTGCTAGGTGACCAGCCGTAGCAATTTGAAGAATCTCGGTCTCCAACCCTGGTACCAGATTAACCTCGATTCCGGCATCTTCCAGTCTGCGTCGGCCCGTGTTTTGTCCCACGAATGTTTCTGGTTCTTGTACACCCACGTAGACCTTGGTGATCCAGGATTTTTGTCGTAGCACCCGCTCCACGCAAGGCAGCTTCCCGCTGAGCCTTTTACAACAGGGCTCCATAGTGGTATAGAGGGCATGGGGGCTAGTTATCGTCTCAGCGAGACGCTCTTCGGAAGTAGAATGTTGTTCGGCAAGCTTTATGAAGCAACTTTCTTCGGCATGCGTATTGCCTGGGCACTCCAAAGTGAAGCCATCCGTGGTTATAGACGAGTCATCCAGTTTCACCAAGACGGCGCCGACCCGAAAATTCGTCGGCTTTGGCGGGGACTTGGAGGCCAAGCTCATCGCATATCGCATGGTAGCGACGTGGTCGTCTTTGGAAAGGGTCGTCATAATGGGTACATGTAGACTGTGTAGTGTATATATGTCGGATCAAAGCAAATAGAGGTCTGGTATGATGGAAGATGAAAATGCTGTCCTGCCGTTGCAGCTTCTAGGGTAGTCGGTGCAGCCCCGCCAGAGCTGGAAGTTGGCTCTACTGTTCGCAACTAACGGTGACAACGTTTTGCATTAGCGCCGATTGCCGTTGACTTTTTCTTAGCCCAAGCAACAAGGTAAAGCCTAAAGTTAAAAAATAAATGTTTTGAAGAGTATTAACAGATTAGCTATTTTTCTACGTATCTCTGCTAGTCTCGGAGAGAGCTCAGTAGCATCTGTGGGGCGACAAGTTGGACCCCACTAGAGCTGCACCAGCTTTAAGACGCGTGCACGCGTGAAGAGCTGTCGAAGCCCTGACAAGCACGGAATCTCGCACCTGCAACACCATTACTTTCACAGCACAATCCAGAATGTCAGACCGCGAGGGCAGCGTCGAGGGCGAGCCTCCTTCAATCGACCCGTATGAGGTCCTCGGGCTAGAGCGCACCGCGACAGCCGACGACGTCAAGAAAGCCTATCGCAAGGCTGCGCTGAAGCACCATCCAGGTAAGGGGGTTTTGAGGACATTTTTGCGTCATCATCGCTAACGACACCTTTTATTTCTGTAGACAAGGTTGCAGATTCCGAGCGCGCAAAAGCCCACGAAACCTTTCAGTCCGTCGCGTTTGCGTACGCAGTGCTGTCCGACTCTGCCCGCAGGAAGCGATACGACACGACCGGCTCCACGGCCGAGTCGATTGTGGACTCGGAAGGCTTCAACTGGAGCGAGTTTTACCGCGAGCAGTTCAAAGACGCCATCTCGACCGATGCGATTGAGAAATTTGCCAGCAAGTACAAGGGCTCTGACGAGGAAAAGGACGATGTGCTGGTTGCCTACGAGCAGTGCGCGGGCGACATGGACGCCCTCTTTGAGCACGTCATCCTGAGCAGCGTCGTGGACGACGAAGAGCGGTTCCGCGAAATCATCGACGAGGCGATCCAGAACGAGGACGTGCCCGCGTTCAAGGCCTACACAAAGGAACCCAAGCTGAAGCGGGCCGCCCGTCTCAAGCGCGCACGCAGCGAGGCCGCCGAGGCCGAGGACTACGCCAAGGAGCTGGGCGTGCACGATCAAATATTCGGCGACAAGAAGAGCAAGAAGAAGGGCAAGGCCGGCTCGGAAGACGCGCTGGCGGCTTTGATCCAGCGGAGGCAGCAGGATCGCTCGGAAAGCTTTTTTGACCACTTGGAGGCCAAATATGCGGCCCCGAGCAAGGGAAGGAAGGGCAAGAAGAGAGTGGTAGAAGAAGAGGAGCCCTCAGAGGAAGCTTTTCAGGCCGCCGCCGCCAAGCTCAAGAATGGCCCAAAGAAGCGCCGTGGCTGAGCGGGCCGGCTTGTAGTTGCATTGGGAAACCTTTCTTTAGCATGGAGTTGGATTACTTTGGTCATTTGTAAATTAGAGGGATATTTGGCGTACTGGCTAATTACGCATACAGCAAGAATTGTCTTTGTCGCTTTAGAAAAGAACGGATATTATCATTCTTGTCATCCTGTATTGGTCGTAGCCACAACGTGGGGCAGCCTACCTAAGCAACGGCTCTACGTGAACGCGTTCACAACCAAAATTCAACCTTGCAACCTTGTCGCGTCCACGCATATCTCCCCGCATGCAGCATGGCATCTTGGCTAAATTAAGATTGTTAATTTGTAGTGCAATCATGCTATGAGCGACACGCTGGAGGCGGTCTTTTACCCGCGGTACTGCTTCCATCTGGCCCCGACTGCCAATGCATGGTGCTTCCTCCGGACCAAGGACCTGTTCACGTTAGAACAACGAGATGGCTTTGAAGGTAGGCGCGCCCGGTCTCATATGTCTTTCGGCACTAATTATAATCCTACAGGTGAAGGCTTGTATTTCCATCGTAATCTACCGATCAAATGGGTCCGTATTGTCGGCGTCGTCGTCGCGATTGACGAATTCGCCGGCCTCCGAGCGTTTACGATTGACGACAGCAGCGGCGCGTGCATCGAGGCCATGATATCCCTTGCCGCCCCCGCACCAGCCCCGAATGCGCAGGAGCCCGTCACACCAGTCACTCTCGGTCCGCTGGCGCAGCCCGTCACGCCGTACGACCACATCGACGTCGGGTCCGTCGTGGATGTCAAGGGTGCCTTGACAACATTCCGCGATACAAAGCAGCTCAAGGTGGAGAAGATGGCGGCCCTGCGCGGTACGGCCGAGGAGATGAAGCTCTGGGCCAAGAGAGGCGCCTTTCGGAGGGACGTGCTGGAGACGCCTTGGACCCTGCCGGACAAGATTGTCCGCAAGTGCCGCAAAGAGGCGGAACAATCGGAAGCCGAGGCCGAGCGGAAGCGAGAGCGGCTCCGGGCTGCTCATGTGCGCAAGACAGGCAAAGCCGATAAAACGCAGAAGAGGCAAGGGGTGGTGGGGGATGGCGACGAGCGACGCAATAAATTACGGAATGATGCAGAGGAAGTCATCGAGCTTCTGGCAAGCTCCAAGGGCAAGTATAATGCTCTGGGACTATAAGTTGTGTACTATTGTACATCACCATCGACTGGAATGGTGGTGCTCTGGGCGAAATTGCTGGGTCTTGGCGCATACTGATACCCGTTGGATAATATATATTGAATTGAAGGCGACCAATTTATCGAGCTCCATTTTGAATAATTCCCTGCATGGCGATGGCAATAACCCGCAACTCGAATATGTACGAATTCGGCTGCAAACGCGACCTCTGATCTGTGTGATATTCGGCCTCAGATGCTACCTGCATTATGTACTATGCTTATTATCCTTTGCCATCCTTCCAATCTCGCCAGGAAAAAAAAAACCTATGAGCCGAACTGCCGTTGGCATATCGCGTAAGTTTCGCCTAGTTGCTGGAAGGTACAGCAACGGCCACTTGCTAATTACCGACCTAGCGACCTGGCAACCGCTTGGCATCAGTCCACTCTAAACCAATTCTAAATCTACAAACCTAGCATTCAACCTACCCACAGCCAATCCTCCCCTCCGCCCAGCCCTGCGATACCAAAATCATAAAAAAGCTTTTGGTTTCCATCGCAACCAAGGGGCCTATCGGCGCTGAACCGAAAAGTAAGACGCCACCACATTCTCGGCAGGACGGCCGTTTCTGGGACCCTTGCGCCTGGGACCCAGCCTCCATCACAATCGTAAGTGACGTGGGGATTTTCGTTTTTAATCTTGACTCGGCATTATGTGTCGCCTGCATTCTTTGTTTCTTTGTTGCGTGGGCCGGGGGACCGGAGGAAGCTCTGTGAGTGCCGTGGTGAGACATGCGATTCTGCTTGGGACTGGAATGAAGATCTATTCACGGGTTGCCATGATGGGCTTGCAGCATACCGCCGGGTGACGGTCGCTATATATGGCGAACTCGGCAAAATTTTCTGCATTTTTTTGGCTTTTTGATTTTGCGATAAAATCTTTCTTTCTCTAGATTTTAGACATTATTGCTCGTGAGAGAGAGCAGCCATGCATTTCTCTAGGTTGTTGCTGTGTTGCGAGGCACTGACATTGGTAACAGCGTCAGCTCTCGCGGGCAGCCACCCATCGCCGCAAGGCAACATCCAGCAGCGACAAGGACCGTCTGAGCGAGATCTTGCAGAGGATTTGGACGCAGCCGGCTTCCTGCTCACACCGAGAGAAGAGTACGCAACAGTCACCGAGACAGTCACTGTGCTTGAGCTTACAGTTTCGGATTGCTCTGCGCCGACTTATGCACCTTTCACGGAAATAGAACAATTCCCTTTGGTTGTTTCTAGTACAAGCTGTCGCACTATCTGGGAAGTAGCTTCCACAGTTGTCTACCACACGGATTACACTGTTGAAGTCGAAACGACTACAACCAGTACCGCCACCATCTATTCGCTTCCAGCGCTTACAAGCGTTGAGCCACAGACGACGGGCATCCTCAATACCAAATTTGGCGAACCAGGACAGCCAACTCAGGGACCCCTACTCACTGAATCGATTCCTACCCGGTCGTCTCTACCTACATTCACAAGTACCCAGTCTCTGACAACTGCGGGGACCACCCAAGCGACCGAGTCGGCGGATACGACACTAGTCGCTGAGTCGTCAGATACCGTTCTTACAAGAATCAATTTCAGCTCCGGAACGATTGTTGCACCCTTTCCCATCGCGAATTCGACCTTTGCTACTGCCACAGGTGGCGCGACAAATACAAGCCCTGTGACAGGCACAGACAGCAATCAGTCTCAACCAACAAGCTTTCGAAGCCCAACAAGTCTCAACGCAACAATCCCAGCCTCAGCAGCTCTCAACGCGACAATCCCAGCCCCGGCAGCTCTCAGCACTACCATTCCAGCCTTGACAAGTATTAACGCAACTACCGGAGACCCGAAGACTCAGGATCCAAGTCCAAGCTCGAAAAGTCTAAACACGACGGACCCTATAAACGACACAGACCCTACCCAAGAGGGCTCCAATTCTACAGATATGGTGCAGGGAAACATCTTTGCCGCTGCCGTTGATACCAAGGCACTCCCACCTCAATTTTCGTCTCGGCCTGACCACCCAGTGCCCCGCACCGGTATCCAGGCTAAAGGGCCGCTTCAAACCAACAAGTTTTATTCCAATCTATTCTTGGGAAACCAAAGAGATCCTGTCTACAGCTTTCCGTATTCGGTCGCATGGGTCGACGGCACTGGAGTCAGCGGCAGCCATGGCATGGCTTGCTCGCACATTGATGAGAAGCAGCGGCAGTTTGGCCCGCCCAAGTTTGATGTGCCGGCATCTTATTTCATCAATCCTATCGGGATCCAGTCGATGATTATCTCGGCGAGAGAGCTTGGTCAAGGAACCAAGTTGACTATGGACAGTATTACCTCGTCGTCGATAAGAGCTCATCTGAGTTCGAACACCTCGTCGGAGCCACTTGTTTCGTTCCCTCTTGTTCAGGGCATGGCATACATCACGGCTGAATACAATGGAGCTACGCCACTTTTACAAACTGGCATATTTTTCCGCAACGTAACTCGCTCCACGCAAAAGCCAAAGAAAGATGTTACCAAATACATCTTTGTTTTGGAGGACGGCACGACATGGCGCGTTTATGGCTACAAGACAAAGGGGGATGACCTTGACCTGCAAGTGCTCAATAATGGAGTGGCTGCGTCGGCAAAGCCCTTCCACGGCGTGATCCAAGTTGTAAAAGAGTCCACAACAACCAACTCTGACGAGGAAAACAAGCTTCTGGACCAAGGCGCCGGAATCTATCCCATCACGATGAACCTATCTGGAAATGTGAATGGTGCAGCCGGAAGCTATGAATTCAACTTCGAAAAGGGCGGGCACCCGGATGGCGAGCTTTTGATGTTTGCCTTGCCTCATCATGTTCAGTCATTTGACAAAGCTACGTCGGGCCAACTAGGAAAAGGAATTTCACTCATGACACCCACCAAAGGTAGCGCTGCGCTGGTACAAGGCACAAAGTGGAAGATGGTTGAGCCTTCGATGCCTGTCAAGCTTGGATTTGAGCCCTACGATGCCAAAAAGGGACCTGTGAGCAAGCTGTCGAACAGCGCAAAGTCTACCATCAAGGCTGCTGCTTCCAAAGAGGTCCTGCAAGACATGATTGCCGCGACAGATCTTGACTCGATGTACTGGAGCGGCAAAGCGTTGGCCAAGTATGCATTTATGCTCTATGTCATCAATGACATGCTTGGGGACACGAAGCTTGGGCAGACTGGTTTGGGGCAACTGAAAGTGGCCTTTGCGAGATTTGCCGACAACAAGCAGAAGCATCCCCTGGTATATGAAACTGCCTGGGGAGGCGTGGTATCGTCAGCCGCGTACACGACTGGACAAGCGCTGGAGGACTATGGCAATACGTATTACAACGACCATCACTTCCATTATGGCTACCACATCTTGGCAGCTGCCGTGATCGGACACCTGGACAAGACCTGGATAGCAAAGAACAAGGACTATGTCAACATGCTGGTGCGAGATACTTCGAACCCGAGCACCAAGGATACGATTTTCCCGGTCTGGCGGTCGTTTGACTGGTATCATGGGCACAGCTGGGCAACAGGCCTTTTTGCGTCGCTGGATGGCAAAAATCAAGAATCGACTTCGGAGGATATGATGCACGCGTATGGTCTAAAGATGTGGGGGAAAATCTCTGGGAATGGGCCTCTGGAAGCTCGGTGAGTGACAAAGCAGTGCGTATGACTGCCAAGCGAATGCTAACCATGGAACAGGTCGAATCTGCAGCTAGCCATCATGGCACGGAGCTTGCAAAGCTACTTTTTGTACCAAAATGATAACTTGATCCAGCCGGATAAATTCATCGGAAACAAGGTGGCAGGCATCCTGTTTGAGAACAAGGTTGACCACACGACGTTCTTTGGCAACGAGATTGAAGCCATCCAAGGAATCCACATGATTCCGATTTTGCCGGTGACTACGGTGGCGCGGACGTCGACGTTTGTCAAGGAAGAATGGGAGACGTTCTTCAGCAACGGGCGGGTGGACGGCATCGACAATAGCTGGAAGTCTATCTTGCTCGGCAGCTATGCGACGATTGCTCCCAAGGAGGCGTATGATGTGCTGAGCGGGAAGAAGTTTGACAGCAAGTGGCTGGACGGCGGCATTTCGCTGACGTGGCTGCTAGCGTACTCTGCTGGTAAGTTGTGAAGTTGTGAGAGTGCCCGGACGAGATGAATCAACGCTAACATGTATATGCAGCTCTTGGCGGACTGTGATGGAAGTTCGTGATAGATTCTGTGAGTAGACAGGCGGAATGGGAGAAGAAGGGGTTCGTACATGGCGTGTATGCATTCGTTGGTACTGCAAAGCTGTAATTAATAGATAGACCTAGAATAATAACAGATTGATTATTTTTATCCGACAATGGGTTGTTGGTGGAAGATCTGGCGAATGTGTTTGGAGCTTCCTAAATGAGCTAGATCTGGCGATTGCGGGGGAGGCAGTGCATGTCTTGTAAATTTTTAGCTGCATCGGAGCTACAGGTGCTCTGGAGCTACCCTTGCAACATGCTATTCAGGGATGCAGAGAAAGTCGAAGCGGTGACGTGAGCGAGGGGTCTCGTGCACGTGGTGGTGATGTGGTGGTGTGTTGGGCAGGAAATATGCACGGTCGAGGCAGGCAGACAGTGAGGCAGACTGCCAAAGCAGCCAACCGAGTCAAGGGGGGGGGGGTAGTACGGTGTACAAGGGACCAGAATATGACGACTGTGAGCGTTGGGCGCGTGCACGTTGCCGGTTGACGGAGTGTGTAGTGGTTGTGGTGGTGACGAGGTCAGCCGTTCTGTTTGCGCAACGTGAAGCGAGGACGACGAGGCTGGCAGGTGGGTGGAGGACACGGTGGAAGGAGGAGGCCTCCCAGCTTGTTAGTGACCCAGCGATCTGGAACAGCCCAGGGTTCCTGGCAGTGAGCTGTGGGTTTTTTTTATCAACAGAATAGAGCCCCCGAAACAAAAAAGCGCCACAAGTGCAGGGGCCAGGGGCCAGCGTCGCTTGGCAAAGAGTGTGTGAGTAGGCAACGTAGGTCAGTTGAAGAAGACGAAGCGAAAGGGCGCGTGGCTATTCACTACGTAGTGATGTATTTTAACCCTTTTTTATTTCCTTTTCTTTGTTCGGGATGCACAAGTCTCAGCCCAAGACAACGGCCAATTGGCGCCCGCGTCGCTGGTGTGTGTGTAAGGTACCTACCTGCTAATCTGTATAACCGCCCTGTAACAGGTGTGTGTGTAACTAGCTTTTTGGGCTGGGAAAAAACAGACGTCAACCCGTCTTCTACCCGTCACAGCCCGGCCGCTTCGGTTAGCCGGGCAGGGAAAAGGGGGCGTTACGGGAGGTAGGTAGGTCCTCGAGCTTTTGGTTTTACCGTGCATCATTCTTGTTCTTTTCTCCCCCGGTGTGATGGGTGCTGGCGGTAGGAACAGCTCACTCGTTTTGTTCCCAGCGGCCGGCGGGCGGATGCAGAGAGAGTCAAGCTTTTTGAAAGCGGGGCCTTTCCTCCCCCCGGCATGCCGCCGCAACAACCACAGGGTTGCTACTGCTGAACTAGGATAGGTAGCGCTAGACTGCTCCGGGTGGAGAGCTGGTGCCCCCCCGCCCCGATCCATGTCACAGTTGAACCAAAGCTCTCTCCCAAACCACAAGCTCTGCTTTAAGCTGTGACGTCCGGCCGCTCCCTTCTGTCTCTCCATCCCATCCGACGAACTTTGGGCAAAAAACGGCGCTCGAAACTATAACTTCTCTTTCCTTCCTTCCTCCCCCCCCCTCCCTGGTTTCTTGCTCTTCATCCTCCCATCTCCATCATCGTATTTTTTTTTAAATAAAAAAAATTAATTCTTCTTCCGCTCCTTTTGTTCGACAGCGTCAGCTTTTCGACAACGTTTCCGTCTTGCACCAGATACGGGCAAACAACAGCATCACCAACCGTTTTGCCGACTTTCAACTCACGAAAGAAGCTCTTTCTTCTTCTTCACTCTCTGTCTGCAACCCAACCACCCGAACCAGGAGGCTATTTTTGACTTAAAGTCGCCAATTTTCGAGCTTCTTTTTCCAGAGCTTTTGCCAGCAAAGGACGAACACGGGACTAAAAACTAGCTTTACACACCACCACCGACCACCGACCACCACCACCACCACCCTGGTCCTCCGGCCTTTTTTCTTTCCCTCACTACAAGCTCCTTTTCTCACCGGCAAACGGGCAAACGACAGCGTCACAGAAACGCAATGGCTCCTACCAAACCCGGCGACCACGACTCCTCGGAGCGCACCCCTCTGCTCAACGGCAACGGCGAGGGCTCCAACACTACCACCAGCGCGAATGGCGGCCACCGTCATCACCAGCCGACCAGCGGCTCCAACCTGAAGCACTTCTTGCTCAATAAGCACTACACGCCAGGTACCGAGCACCACAGCCTCGCGGTCCGCAGTGCCGCCTATACCTGGCACGTCACCAAGGTGACTATTCTCAGCAGTATGCTCATCACCCCCCCCCCCCCCCCCCCCCCCCCCAATTGAGGTCAACTTTTATAGACTAACCGTACCCAGATTATGTCAACTTTCTCCTGTTCGCAGTCCCCGTTGGCATCTTCGCTGGCGCTCGCAATTGGAGCCCGACCGCCGTCTTTACCATCAACTTCTTCGCCATCGTCCCGCTTGCGGCCGTCTTGTCCTTTGCCACGGACGCAATCGCCGACAAGCTCGGCCCGACCCTCGGTGGCCTGCTCAATGCCACCTTTGGCAATGCTGTCGAACTGATTGTAATGCACCCTCTGCGTGATTCGAGTAACAAAGCTTTTCATCATACTGACTGGAAGAATCACTGTAGGTCAGCATCGTCGCCCTCCGCGACGGCCAAATTGAAGTCGTCCAGGCGTCTATGCTCGGTTCCATCCTCTCTAACCTGCTCCTCGTCATGGGCATGGCCTTCTTCCTGGGCGGCCTCGTCCACCGCGGCACCAGCGGCCACGGCACCGAGCAAGTCTTTTCCTCCGCCGTCGCCCAGACTACCTGCTCCCTCATGACCATCTCCTCTGGCTCTCTGGTGCTCCCTGCCGTGGTAAGTTTTCTCTCTTGTTGCCGATTTTTGTCAAGACTTGGTCTTGTGCTAACAGCTTTTCTCCCCAGCTTTACACTGTCATGGATCAAAGCGAGTCCAGCGGCAAGCGCGCATCCATCCTCATCTTTTCCCGTGCCACCGCCATCATCCTACTCATCGTCTACGTCCTCTACCTCATTTTCCAGCTACACACCCACAGCAACCTCTTTGACCCCGAGTCCTTGACCGTCGTCGGCCCCGCCGCCGATGATGAGACCACCCAGACCCCCGAGACCGAAACCGCCGCCGCTGCAGAGGCGGAGGAGCCCGTCATGGGCCCCATTGCCGGTGTCGGCGTTCTCGTCGTCGTCACCATCCTGGTTTCCGTTTGCGCCGACTACCTAGTTGGCAGCATCGACGAAATTGTCGCCTCTACCAACATGAGCAAGGCCTTTATCGGTCTCATCCTGCTTCCTATTGTCGGAAACGCCGCTGAGCACGTCACAGCTGTCGTTGCCGCCATCCGCAACCAGATGGACCTCGCTATGAATATCGCCATTGGCTCCAGTATCCAGATTGCTGTCGGTGTCACCCCGTTCCTGGTCATTGTCGGCTGGATCATGGACAAGGACATGACCCTGCGCTTCGAAACTTGTAAGCAGCCCCAAACCCCCCCCAACCAGAAATGATGCACTAACAAAAATTAGTCCAAACTGTTTCGTTTGCCGTCTCGGTGCTCGTCGTCACGTACACTGTCCAGGATGGCAAGTCCAACTACCTTGAGGGCGCCATGCTGATTGGCCTCTACCTGATCATTGCCATAGCCTTTTATGCCGCACCTAGCGATGCCATTGATAACTTCAGGACCCTCGTCTCTGGCAGTACCGTCGTCTCTGGCAGCAGCGTCTCTGGCAGCTAATCATTCACTCTGTACCAAAAGTAATGCACAAGGAGGAAGAGCAAAAATTACGGAAAAGGGAAGGGGGACGCGGAAATATGGGAGTCTTTAGCTATTGACAGCTGATTGGAGTTTTGAGTGTGTGCCATTATGGCAGGTTTTTGCGACCATTCCCGCCTTGACGGCGATTTCTTGGCACTACCTATTTCTTTTGTACTGGATTCGTGCGAGCGCATCGGCGTACTATTCGGTGTGTCGGTGCTACACGGCAATTAATCATTTTTCACAACTTCAACTCCGTCCAGCCAGTGCCGTGATCAAAGATGTCATACGTTGTATTGTTTTTAACAATGTATAAACCCTGTCTATATACTTGTCCAAGTTGTCCAGACGCAATGCTTTTCAAACATACCCCCCCCCCCCCCCCAGTGAGAGAGAAATAAATCATGGATGAAAGAACAAACACCCTGATATAACCAAAAAAAAAATACGAGATGAAATGCTACGAAAGACAGTCCCCAGCAACCCATGCAAAAGAAAAATGCCCGTCCCGCCCACGTCTTTACCTCGCCGGCTTCGACATGGGCGCAATGACGCCCTGCTTCATCAGCACCCGCGGCTTGGTGCTCGCCTGGAACGTCTCCTTGGTCATCCACTCGGGCCCGACGGGCAGCCGGAGGGACCTCTCGTACTGCTCGCGCGACTCGAACGGGTGCGGCAGCTGCGAGGCCATGTACATGTTGTTCTGTGTTTGATCCCAGCATTAGCAAAACCAAAGGAAAAAAAAACCTCCCCCGTTGACTGCAACAACATACCTTTTTGATGCGCTTCTCATTCACAATCACCTTGGCCAGCTTGGCGTCCTTGCGGTCCTTGGCCTTGACGCCCTCCACTTTCGTCAGGAAGCGGCCCGCGTTGCGCTTCAGCTCCCGCTTGCTGACGCCCTCGCCGACCCACGCGCCCCAGCCGGGCAGCGTGGTGTCGACGACCTTGTCGTCGTCGGCCTCGGCAATCGCGGCCTTTTCGCGCGCAAAGTCGCCGACGACGTCCTCGCCGGCAAAGGCGCGCGCGACGAGCGCTTGGTCGCGGACGGCCATGGGCAGGTGCTGCTCGGCATCCGAGTCGTCCGAGTCGGAGTCGTCATTGGCGGTGGTGTTGCGCTTTGCCAGGTCGGTCGAGGGCTTGGGCTTCTTAGAGGCGGCGGCCACGACAATGTGCTCGTTGAGGTTCAGGTCCTCGGCGCGCGCGCCGCTCTTGGACTTGCTGCGGCGCGACTCGCCGCGTGACCAGGCACCCGTCGTGGCTGAGGCGGTGTCCGCAGGCGCAGCCCACGATGCGTTGGCGGATCGGGCGCCGTTGGAGGTGGTGGTGATGACGACGTCCTCATCGTCATCGTCGTCGTTTGTCGACGCGGCGCGAGACTTTTTCGTCGGCTTCTTGGACAGGTCCACGGCGACGGGCTTCATCTTGGCGCTGGGGTCACCGTACGACCGGCGGCCAACCTCGCCGACAGCCTCATCATCTGAGCCACTCCCTTCATCGCCGTCGAGCTCTTTGCGAATGTCCTTGATCAGCTGGTCGTTTTCCTGCTTGCGCGCCGCTTCCGCCTTTTGCATAAACTTCATCGCCATCAGCTTCGACTGCGGCTCGCCCTCGTCCTGCTCCAGCTCCGTCAGCTGGCGGCGCAGCTTCTCGTCGTTGTCGTCATCGCTGTCGCTGCCCGAGCTGCTCGTCGCGTCCGAGTCGTCGTCGCCACCACCGCCACGCTTGCCCTCCTTGCGGCGCCGCAGCTCTTCGTCTCGTCGGGCCATCTCGGTCAGGCCGGTGCGGAAGTCGTCGTCCCAGACGGCGCGCTTCGTCTTGTTGCCCAGCTTGGCCCACTTGCTGTCCTTGTGACGCTGGCCGACGCGCTCCAGAGCGCGGCGGCGGTCCTGCGCCTCGCGTTCCTCCTCCGAGTCAACCTCGCCAGCCTCCTCCATGGCCTCCTTGGTGGCGAGCTCGTCGCGCTCTCTCTCCCTGCGGTGCACACGGTGGTACGCCTTGCTCTTGATCTTCTTGATGCGGCTGGCACGCTTGGTTTCTCTCGAGTTAAGCTCGCGCTCCAAACGTCGTCTGTTGACAATTTCCCGCCTCGACAGCTCGTTGCCCTCTTCGTCGTATTCCACCTTTTTGGGCTTCTCGGGCTTCGCCATGCTGATACCGCTCTGCTCCATGATCGACATGATGGTGGATTCGAGCTCGTTGGCGGGTTTGGCGGTAGAAAGCGGCTGGATCTCTGTGCGGTCGAGGCCAGCATCCGCGGCGTTTTCTGGTAGAGGGAACACCAGGTGCTCTGCACGCCGGTTTTGTTTGACAGTCTCCGTCCAACGATCAAGAGTCTTGTTTGTCGTTTCGTAAGCCGCGCTACGGTTTAGACGGCCCTGCTCGCGTCGGGAGAGTGGCACGTCTAGCTTCTTCGAAGCACCTGGGCGCTTTTCCTTTTCTTCCTTGCTCATAAGCTTGACCGACTTTCGCATCAACGGATCGTTGAGACCTGAGAGTCCGAGATCGCCAAAGCTAATCTTTTGCTTCGACGACGGCTTGTCCTTGGCGCCATCTTCCTCTCCACCAAAGCCGGATATGAGACCTTGTAGGGCGTCCAGCTTTTCGGGGTCGGCTTCTTCTCCATCCTCGTCCTCGCTGTCGTCATCCTCGTCGTCTTCGTCAGAGCCATCCTCGTCATCCTCATCTTCAGAGTCGTCCTGGCTGCCCTCTTCTTCCTCGTCAGAGTCTTCTTCGAATTGATCTAGAGCAGTCGCTAGATCAATAGCCTCATCGCCGAGGGTTTGCCCTTCATCGTCGTTGGAATCATCGTCAGAGTCGTCATCCTACGTCGGTTAGACTTGCGCACATGATCATAGTAAGCTCCACACACCTTTGTCTTGGACTTGCTACCACTGAACTGGTATTCCTCAAACTTTTCATTATCGCTGTCGCCAAAAGCGTCGTCACTCTCGATTTCAGAGTCCTCGTCGTCTTTGCCCATGCCACCGAGCTGCCACTCATTGCCTTCGCTGTCGCTGCCATATTCCGCATCGGGATTTTGGGCACGGGCTGGTCGCTTCGCCTTTTTTCTGGTGGGCTCTTCCTCGTCATCACTGTCCTCGTCTTCGTCGTCCTCGCGGCCATGCTTTCGCTCAATCTCTGCGTCTAGCTCGCGAACACGCGGCGTCTTTTTTATTCTGGCGGGGTACTGCTCCGAGGCCGTGTTGAAGGCATTCAGCGCACTCTTTTGCGATCGTGATTTGGACTTTTTAATGTTTTTCGGCTTGGCGGCTGTTGCCAACAGCGACCGTCCGTGTGATTGGCGCCCAGGCATCTTGATTGTGTGCGCAGATGCCGAATATAAAGTACGTTCGTAGTCGTGATAAAATCCACACCAACTTCAACTGGAAGCCGACATTCATTTTTCTGCCGCACAAAATTTTGGCGGTGAGAGAGCTAGTAGTGGGGTGCGCCACAGACAAGGTCGGGGCCTATCAGCGCCCTGTATTTGAGTTCGGCAAGGCGAGAGTGTCCGAGTTCCAGGGACTTATTTTAGCGGCTGCTTGCCGTTCTGTAGACGGACCCGCGGCATCACGCCACTACTCAGTCCTTTACTTTGCACATTTCGAACAGCTGGCCTGCATCGCTACCGGCGACAATGTCGGCACTTCTTCCTGCCTTTCGGCGGGTTGCCTTCCAGGCCCCGTCCAGGTTCTTTGTCTGCAACCAATGCCTGCGACAGGCCCCCCGAGCAGCGCCCTCGTCGCGCATCCTTAACGCCGCCGCCCAGTCACGATTCTTTGTCGCCAATGCTACCGGGCCTGTAAATGCGTTGGCCAACGAGGCCGCCGCCGCTGCCGCAAAGGCATCTGCCCAGGCCAAGTACGTCTTCCCCAAGACGACGTCCAGGGCGGTCGGCTACTGGCTCATCGGTAGCGCGGTCAGCGTCTTTGGCATTGTCGTCTGGGGAGGTTTGACCAGGTTGACAGAGTCCGGGTATGTCGTGCAATCTCATATCCCCTACCATTGCTCGGATCTTGACTGACCTCCATCCAGCCTCAGCATTACAGAGTGGAAGCCCGTGACCGGATCGATGCCTCCGAGATCCCAGCAAGACTGGGAAGCCGAATTCGAGCGGTACCGTGCCTCGCCCGAGTACAAGATCCTCAACCCCCACATGACCGTCGACGAGTTCAAAAAGATTTACTTTATGGAATGGAGCCACAGGCTCTGGGGCCGTGTCATTGGCATGAGCTTTGTCCTGCCGACGCTCTACTTCATGGCCCGCCGCCGCGTCTCCGCCAAGATGGCCGCCAACCTGCTCGGCATCTCGGCCCTGATTGGCTTCCAAGGCTTCATCGGCTGGTGGATGGTCAAGTCGGGCCTCAAGGACGACCTGTTTGCCGAGGGCTCGCACCCCCGCGTCTCGCAGTACCGCCTGACCGCCCACCTGGGCACCGCCTTTATCTGCTACTCCTGGATGCTCCTGTCGGGCCTGTCTGTGCTGCGTGCGCGCCGCATGGCCGCCAATCCGGAGGCCGCGCTCGCGGCCATCAAGGCCGTCAACAACCCTGTTCTCGCCAACTTCCGCCGCACGGTTCTCGGCGTCACCGCTCTCATCTTCGTCACCGCCATGTCGGGTGCTCTGGTCGCCGGTCTCGATGCCGGCCTCATCTACAACGAGTTTCCCAAGATGGGCCTGGGCCTCACGCCACCGGCCTCGGAGCTCTGGGACAAGTTTTACTCGCGTCGCCAAGACAAGTCCGACCTGTGGTGGCGCAACATGCTTGAGAACCCCAGCACCGTACAGATGGATCACCGCATTCTCGCTGTGAGCACGTTCTGTGCCATTCTTGCCCTCTTTGTCTACTCCCGCCGGGGCCGTGTCGGTGCCGCCCTGCCTGCCAACGCCAGAAAGGGCGCCCTTGGTCTCGTGCATCTCGTCTCCATGCAGGTCGCCTTGGGTATCACCACGCTCATCTACATGGTGCCTATTCCTTTGGGAGCTGCCCACCAGGCGGGCAGTCTCGCTGTGCTCTCTGGTGCGCTCGTCCTCGCTCACCGACTTCACGTGCCCAAGTCTACCGTCCGCGCCTTGGAGCAAAAGCTCAAGCACATGAAGCCGCAATAGTCGGCCAAGGCCTCGTTTGGCCCAGCTGGATTACCTTTTCTGTAACAAAAACAGCCATGTATCAACACTAAACATGATGGCATCGCGATGCCAGTCTGTCTGTACTCATCTCATTATTCTTCTATATAAATAATTTTGTCTCTGGACACCGGTTAGAGAGAATACATCACAAGTATACTACTTGAGAAAATTCAGAATTAAACAAGAGAAAATATGATTGATTCGTATTAACACATCGTCGGTGATGATGCACCGTGAAATAGTCGTAGTCGTTACAAGTTTTGACCCCAAGTGGCCGAATTACAAAGCGCTAGAATCACCGCAAAACGTAGAGACATTTTATGCTCGTGGACCGCCATTTGATACTCTATCGCCAATGTTTTCTTCCTCCTTCCCCTGTTGTAGTTTTCCCATTCCTTTTCCTTTTTGGTTGTCCGTCATCCCGTTACTCCATGTACATGTCTCCTCGGACGCCTTGCATAGCCATGCCGATTTCCTGCATGGCATTAGTTGACATGCCCATGGCCATGTCAGGCATGGAGCGACTCATGGCCATGGTATTCCGCGAGGCTGGGCCAGCGCTGGCACCAGGCATCATAAAGCGCATATCGCCAGGACTGTGCTGGGCCTGAGCCCGCGTCCTGGGCACATCGAGTTGGGCTTGCTGCTGCATGGGAGCTTGGGGCTGCTTTACAGAGGAGGTATCAATCATGGCGAAGCTGTCGTCGTCTTCCATCTCTGCGTCTGCGTCTTCATCAGCGTCGGCGTCTTCGTCGGCATCGGCATCCTGATCCCCATCGGCGTCCTGATCACTCGTTTCGGCCACAGATGGTGGGGCGGTGCTGGTGGCTGACTGCGTTGTGTGCTCGCTTTCTTGATCATTTGTGCTGGCCATAGATAATCGTTTCTCTCGGGAGGGTCGCGGAGTGGACTCTGACACAGACGGCTTCTGGGATGCCGCGTGCTGTGATTGGGCTGGGCTTGCCGCAGTGGCTGATGCAACCGGGCTTTCGGTAGTTTCCAGAGGCTTCTGTGCACTCATGCCCGAAGAAGAAGCTCGAGTAGAAGTAATGACCTTTTTCCATCGACTAATCGAGTTTGCAACAACAGTAGTAAGATCAAACTGTCTGTCTTCCACGTCAAACCCAATACTCTTGGCACCTTCAACTCCTGCTCCGTAGGCCTTTAAAAGCAGATCTTGCCCCACAGGGAATGTGGCGGGTGACAGGAGCTTGAACTCGCGGGGCTGTTGAAGTCTATTAAGTTGATCGACCTGGCTCTTCAAATTGGCATTCTCCTGTCTGAGACGATGCTGCTCGTCCTTGAACCTGTTTATGTCCTTTTGCTTTCTGCCAACACCACGTGCTAATTCTAGCACCCAGAGCTCGTCTCGGCGTTCTTCATTTAGGGACTGCCATGCTGCAAAAGCAGACTGTAGATGCTCGCTGACCTGCTTCTCCATGGCTGCGGCGGAACGCTCTGCTTTTTGGACAGCATCTCGGACATTCCAGGCAGATTTTCCAGTGGGCAGCGTAACCAGTTCTTCGGTAATAACTGTAGTAGCGGAAGCGCATGTAATTTTCCAACCTTTAAAAGCCTCTTCAAAGTACGCTTCAAGGGCGCCGAATTCGCGCTGACCCGGCGACTGAACAGACCATGATGTCGAGGTTGCATGTTGTGTTGACGAAAATAGTGTGGGTGGTGGTTTCAGGCATTGCAAGGTGAGCGCCGGGAAGTCGAGAGATAAAGGGTCGAAATCAAACGGGTTGGAGTTGTTGTCAATTTCTTGCCTATATTTTTATACCCGGTCAGTAAGAGGACAGACAGGGGTTGCAGTAGCAGGGGCGCATACTTTGCAGATCTCCATGAACCTAGAATTTCACGGAGGGCCAATTCGGCAGCCCGAGCCGTGTCCATGGCATCTTCCAGCTTCTGCTTGCTGTCAAACTGAGCCTTTTGCGCCATGTGCTTGCTGATCGTTCGTCCGGCCGCCGGACGTTTGGCATTTTCCGTACTTGGTTCACCGTCGGCAGAGCCCTTGGGCGGAATGTTGTTGATGACACCGGTTGCTTCCCACCTAGGGGCAAAGGGAAACTTGCTCAGGGTCGAATCCACGGCATATTGTCCGTCCTTGGGTATCTGGGTTGGCCTGGGGGTGTCCGGGTTCGAGACTGTGCGTGTCTTCCTTTTGGAGATCCGAGGTGTTCCGGTGGGTGTACCACTGAATTCTCGACTGGCACCAATGGAGCCCCGTGGTTGTCGTCTTGTAATTCCTCCACGTAGTTTTCGAATCTCGTCAACGTCGTGGATACCGTCGGGCAGTTTCGGGTTCTTTGGTTTGATATATAGATCGAGGTGTCGGCCGAGAGAGGAAGAGGTGAAGGCCTGGCCACAGAAGGGACAGCTCTTATCCTTGGGGGCGCCAAGCTTGGGGGTGCCAGCCTCGGGGGTGCCGGCAGAGGGCGAAGCCATGGTGAGGGCGGTCGACTATGGGAAAGAGCAAGCAGTGGCTGAAATAGTCGGTTTGGCGTCGAGCAAAGGAGATATATCCAAGACTACGAGTCGGTGCCTCTAGAGACGGCGTACTCGGACAGCTCCTCGGCTGGAGAAGTGGCTGCTAGGATCATAAGGATAGCAGGGGAGAAATTGGGGGCAGAGAGCGGCGGACTGAAGCTGGGTACGATTGGATAGAGACAAAAGGCAGACAGAAAGGCGGCGTATGCGAGGAAGCTGCGCAAAGGCAAAAGGCAAGAGGCAAAAGGCAAAAACGGTAGGTAACGAACGTCAGGAGGTCGAGATCCTCCAATTGCTAGTATATACAAGGCTGGCAGAGACTAGCGAGCGTGAGCATCAGGCGAGTCCAAAGCCGTGACAAGATCCTCCAGCAGCCGTTGCCCGCGGCAAGAAAAGCAGAAAAGAAAAGCGAGAGTGAGAGGAGAGGAGGTAGCAGCAAGTCCTGTTTAATTATTTTTTTTTCTCCTCAAATAATGACTCCGGGTCAGGGGTGGAACCTCTCGGGGCGCAAAATGGGCCGCGCCATCTCGGCCCCCTCCTTCAGCGCGACGACGGCTAAAACGCACTGGCAAACAGGGCCACTTGCAGCGGACCGCCAGAGGAGAGGAGCGGCAGACTGAGCCAAGCTATAAACCCAGACAGTGGCAGCCAGCCGACGAGACGGGAAATGGGATGCCAGTCTCTCTGCCAGCGCGTGTCGATGCGTACCTACTAGGTACCTACCTTGGGTGTGAGCCGCCCTCTGCGTTTCGGTTTGCCGTCCTCTTGTGCCCTCGTGTGCGGACGCCTTTCCTCGCCCGCCTGGTCCTGGCGGCCGCCTCACTTGGCCTGCGGTAGATGCCACGGTGGGAGTCAGTCGGTACAGGGAGACAGACATGCGCACTTGGCCGCGCAGACGGGCCGCTGTTTTTGTTGTGTGTTGTGTGTTGTGCCGCCGTGCCCTGCCAACGTTAATGCCTCGATGGCTCTGTTTATTATGCTGCTCATCCTCTTTGTGTTGCATGGCCAGCTGCTGATACCCGCCGTCGCCTGGTGCGCAGGCCGGCCCGACCCAACAAGCAGCGGCCACTGTCATGGCAGCGTTCTTTGTGCACCCGCCAGAGCCTTTCCATCTCCCCTCCCGCAGCCTCGCTACTGCGCTGCTTGTCATGTCCTACCTTACCTCGCGGCAGAGACATGCATGGTTGGCTCCCGAATCTTACCTCCTTTTCACCTCGCCGCAATACATGGCGTGGGCTGGTCGCTTTGCGGCCCTGACGGTTCAAGATGCCCCTCACCTCTGTGTCAAACGAACCCGACTAGCTGGACCACGATTCCTGGTCCGCCGGGTCTGGCCAGGCACTAGGGCTGCCTGGTTGCGACATCGATAAGCCACATGCCTGACCTGCAGCATGCTTATATTGCAATCAAAAAGAAGCGAGCCATACGCAGCGCTGCAGCACTGCAGCATTGCAGCACGCACGCCCGCCAGCGTGGCTGATCGCCAGTGCCTGGCCCCGACCTCGTTGGCCCTCCTCCCATCGCCAGCTCTGATTCCACCTCCAGCAGCTTCCCATGTCGCCAGAGACACCGAGTGGACCGCACGTGAACCACGGATGGATTGCTTCGGTTGTCTGGCAAATACCGGCCGCGCTTTGGCAAGCCATCATGCATGTCTTTGTCACTGCGCCGCTGGCAGTAATACGCGAAAGCCACCTGGCTTATTGCAACAACGCACAAGAACAAGCCGCCCGTTGAACCGCTAGGTAGGTCGGCGGGGCCCTTGTAAGTTGTTGACACCCGCCAGTCGCCGATCGCCTCCGGCCCTTCGTTCCACGCCCCAGCCCTCCACAACCAAGTCGTCAAGCTCCTAACCAACTTTGACTTGACCAGCATCGGCAAGTTGTCACTCTCCATTCTCGACTTCCCTCCCAAGCATATGCCGGGTACTGCCACGGTTGAAAAGACTACGGCCTGTCCTGCCGCCTCCTAATACATCTCGCCATCCGGCACCGAGCAAGGCTGCCCCAGCCATATGCCTAGACTGAGTTGGCATATGCACCTTCCTGTGACCTGCATGCTGGTAATTTGCTGCACCTGCACCTGCAGGCCCGCCTGCATATGGGCCGGGATGGCTTAGACTGAGCCCTCAAAGACGAGTCGAGCCTCCCGTTATCTGACAAGGGGCCGACGCTCCTCCTTATGCGAATTGTTACTACTGGCAAATCACCCAATGGGGGTGCCTCGCAGAGAGACGGATGCTACAATGACAAAGTGTCTGCTCCCACAACTGCGACCCGAACGACCGTGCAGCTACAACTGGGGTTGGCCAACTTGCACGGTTGCACCTAGCGGCATGTCCTGGGCAGCCTGAGGCTCGACAGCACGTTTCCCCGTCTAGTTCGCAGTTTTAACTCGTCTGTGTGGCCAAACTGTATCTGGCAGGTGGTGTCCTGGCCGCCTGTCTGCGCTATGGCGACACCCGGCTGCACAATTATAGTACTGGTTGACATGTAATTGCCTCAATACAGAGTTGACGAGAATGGCAGGCTACGCAACAGCGGTGTTGAGTCTAAAGCCAGCATGGTGCTCGTTGCATCGTGTATTGGATAGGAAGGGATACTCGACCCTGGTCAGACTGGCCCTTTTCTGACAGCATTCAACTCGCAAAGTCCGCAGCCAGGTAACTATTATGGTCACTGTTGACCAAAAAATCTCGCGGGACTGAACTCGACAGCTTTCAAATGCCCCAATAAATCTGCATGACAGAGCTGTGGAGAGCAAGGTAAGAAATGTTTCTTCCCGTTTTTGTTTTAAAACATATTTCCCCGACGAAATGGCCGGGGAAGCTGGGCATACAACACGGACGTTTCACATCCAGTCAAGCAAGCCTCTGGGGCAATGGCACTGTTCGCACTCTTGCCCAGAACCTCTCAGCGTAAACTCTCACGAGACACAACTAAATCACTGCATCTGACCGAAGCTTTCACTGCGGCCCCTGGCACTAGCGCGCCGCGTAGTGTGGGCCCACCACACACATGGATGGCACCGGCCATGCATCTGTGGTCCTTTGCAAGGCAGCTCCAAATAATGTGGGCGTCCGTTCAAGGTGAGGCGCAGCGCCCCTTACTGGTGCAGACACCAAATGTCATGGTCGTACAATCACCACGGCCAGAGGATTTCGTAATGAATTCATGGCGTGGAGACGGAGCCTGCAACGTTGGCCGTGGTCGCGACGGTTCTCTGCTTACTATCACAGTCTCAACCCAACGCTTCTGCTCAGCAGCTGAACGAGCCCCGGTAATGCCCAATGCCCTGCGATGCGAGCTGCGCTCACCAGACGGATACAGAGTGCTGCAACCGCCCCAGGCATATGCAATGAGAGCCACTCTTGCTAATTAAGAGCTGCGACTGTTGCAAGAACCAAGTTCAATTGCATGGCCTGTAACTTTTTCATTGGTACGGCAAAGCACTCCACACGGTTGGCTCGTGCTGTCTTTGGCTTCCGAAAGAGCTTCTTCCAACAGCCGAGCTGATTGCGCGCAAGGTACAGCAGTCAGGTGATCGAATCATCATGCAAGAAGCTTGCTGGTACTAAAGAATCAGCCAATGAGCGCGAAACACGATTGGTAGCGTAGCAAGGGCTATCGGGCGAGAGCCAGTCAATATTTGGGCAAGTTGTGTGCTTGTAACAGCAGGCAAGGCCAGGCCGGGTCTGGAACGACTGGGCCTTCATCGTGGCTTGCAAGTAAAGATATGGCGCAGCACCCGCCCATATGTAGATCAGGGACAACGTACTATTATGCGCATGTAACATGTGCTAACCGTGGCCAGAAGATCAGCGCCGGGCGCGCAAAAGGACCAACCGTGGCCGCCAGACCCGGCAAACGGGGATGACGTCCAATTGACCGAGAATCCTGGTCCAAGTCACTTGCAGCCTCGCCAAACGACTGAAAGGGATTCTGTATAATCTAGAGGGTGGTGTGGTGGCTGGCCTTGGCAGCTTGGCATAGGCCAGGCACGGGGAACCGACAGCCGGGCGAAATTGCTGTCTTGTTCTGAGGCAATTCGCTTGTTGAGTCTCAAATAGGAATGGAAGACCAAAGGACGAGATGACAAGGAAAACGTGCACGCAAGACACTGCGGAGCGGCATGGAAACAGGAAAGATGTCCGGCACCAAGGCTTACACTTGTCCCAATTCCCTTCCCTGTATGTGGCTTGACGCAGGGGCCTAGGGGCTGCATCCTAGTAATAGAAGCAAGACCGGGCGTCATGGGAGCGGAAAACGGGAAAAGGTAGAAAAAGTATGACAGCAAGGTCTGGTTATGATTTTTCGCCAATCTCACACAGCGTTTTTTCTTTCTCGATTTGTAACGGTCTCGGCTGTGTCTATTGCTGAGATCCACGTGCTCTGACACACAGAGGCAAAGCAACCAGACAACCAATACCGCGAGGCTTTGCATTTTATTTTTATTGCTCCAGAAACAGAAACAGAAACGCAGGAGTGGGTGTTTTCATTAGAGTTCAACACTGAGGAGGAAAATTAAATAACTGTCCAAGCTGGCCGCGTTTCTGGTGGGCTGGCCCCGGGTGGACGCATGAATGCAGTGCTGCACAGGATCGAGATCCCGCCTCTTTCCACACATCCCGAAGCAAATATTCTCACTACTCGGCTTTTCAAGATGTTGTATGGCGCATGTGAAGAGAGAGGAGGCCAGTACAAGAGACTTGAGAGGCCACGACTCGCTGCAGGTTCTAATGCTGAGACAAGGCGTAGCAGGCCGGCACGACATGGTTCAGTTCAAGTTCTATCGACGAACTTGTTATTAGTTTGCAAACAGAGTAGATCAATTTGAAGTGTAGCTGGGTTGTGGGACTAAATGTAGAATGGCCAAGAGGTTCGCATAGCGGCCATGCACTTATTAGAGCGCTTCTGTGTTTCATAGAGTGCCAATGCGTGTCAATGCAGCCAGGTCGCATAGCACCTACTGCACTTTGGGCCCTCTACTGAAGCGTCAATTACCACACCAGAGTTTACAGATTGCCCAAATACTACAATGTGTCGTTTTTCAATCTAGATGGAAAACTGCCCGTCTCAACCATCAACGCCTTGTAACAAGAGTTGACGACAACTCGGTGGGGGCACGGCGGCCAAATGGGCAGTGACGCGCACGTGACCCGGGCGCATCGCCAACGCTTCACAGTGTCTCCCAGCCATCTGGGCCGCGCGATGCGACGAAGCCTGGCCACCGTTTGCGATCCGGAAGCAACACAAGTCTGCCTCACTGGTGACGCAACTTCCCCTCCCTACCGCAGGCCTTTCTATGAGCTTCTCGAGTTTTTTTGGCAACCTTTTTTCCAAGAACAACCAATCGCCCTCGATGCCCCCGGGTACGTTTTCTCTTCCCTTGCCCGCTCGCGTTGTTGGTAGCTGGGAACAATCCGTTCGAGTTGCGCCAATCGGGCGTGAATCACGCGCGTTTCTTGCATGGCGACGATGGTTCTAGGTGATATTTTACTGACATTTTTGGGGGGGCTGGAATTGCAGCGATCAGTGATGACGAGAGCTCCGACGTCGATGCTCATCTGCCCGTCGCAAGCTGGCGCGACGATGACGATGGCAATGCCCGCCCGGCACGACGAACGGCGATTGCGTCCAAGCCAGAGCCGATTGATATAGATGACGATGAAGATGAAGAGGAAGAGGAAGAGGAAGTAAGGGCAGCCCCCGCCACGAATGGCGATGAGGAGGACGATGACGATGATGAGGAGGGCGAGGAAGACGTGTAGGCTACGCCTACCGATGGGGACGCTTGCATGGCGAAACTGACACGTGGCTTGCAGGTTCATTGTCGAAAAAATCAAGACTCATATGCTTGACGAAGATGTACGGGCCCGCGATGAAACATTAGGAAACGAGTCGGGCAGTGTACTAATTGGATGATGCAGGGCACACTCAAGTTCCACGTCAAATGGGAGGGCTACGACAAAAAGTCAGACATGACGTGGGAGCCGGAGGAGAATCTCGAGTACGTAGCCCGACCCCAAACGGAGGACACACGCCGGGCAAGCCGGGGCCACTAACAAGAAAATTGCAGGGAATCCGCCAACGAGGTGCTCGAGGAATACTTTAACAGGATCGGCGGCCGCGACGCCATCCTGAAGCAGACAAACACAGCCGTCGCGGGCAAGAAGCGCGGCCGCAAGCCGTCGTCGGCGGCCGCGGCGGGGTCGGCGTCGGCGGACCCGACGCCGGTGAAGCGCTCGCGCAAGAGCAACGGCGCGCACCCGAGCTCGTCGACGCCGCCGGCGTCGTCGTCCAAGGCGTGGAGCCCGCCGGCGGGGTCGTGGGAGGACGAGATTGAGTCGATTGACGCGTGCCAGGACGAGGGCCGCGGGCACCTGATGGTGTACCTGGTGTGGAAGAATGGCAAGAAGACGCGGCACACGACGTCGGTCATTTACCAAAAGTGCCCGCAAAAGGTGAGTTTTGTCTCGGGGGGGGGGGGATGATGCGAAAGCAAAAGCCCAGCGCGGTTGTTGTTGTACTGACCGGGTTGTGATGTACAGATGCTCCAATTCTACGAGCGGCACATTAAGATTGTCAAGCCCGAGGAGCCTTGACGAATTAATCGATACGGGGACCACGTTGTCATTTTCAGAGGAAAAACAGAATATTGCGTTTGTAATCTACGTATGATTTTGACTTGGGTGTCGTCTATCTTTCTGGTCTATTTCTGTTGCTCTGGGACTTGCAAGCAGGGCCGGTCCTCCATACGAATGTACAGAAACTCTTACCATCTGATCTCTTTTTTTTTTTTTTCTTGCTACAAAATCTCGAGGTAGACCCGCCACTTTTTGCTTACATAGCTGTTATTTTTTTTTCCTGTCTTGAGCGGCGTCGACGGTAATGATGGATTTGTTTCTTTTCTTTTATATGCAAAAATTCAATCAAGTTCAAAAATGACAAAATGGAGTTTCCCTTGTTCCTGGCATCTGGTGCCTGAAACTCACCACCTGTGTCCACCTTTCGCCCCGACCCCCCCACTGTAGGGGACCGGGAACAGCTGTCAGCGGGGCTGGCACAATTTAGCGGCCCTTTTTTCGGGGAGGCTGGGGAGAGCTGTTCAAGCTTTTTGTTTGCCCAGGGGTCTTTTTTTTTTTTGGTCGCTTACAGGGGATTACAGGGGACTACAGGGCGACGGCTGTCAGGGACAGGAGCGACAACCGTCAGGCACACCCCTGGCAACTGGGCCGTGTAACCGCCAGCACCAGCCCTCTTATTAAATTTCTTTCTTTTTTGCTTGCAAAATAGGTGGCGGGGGAACGCAGTATATCAACGCGCAGCCCACGCCCAAGACACTGCTGCACCTTTTCTACATTCCATCTCATTATTCTCACAAACGCTGAACAATTCCATTCCAAAAGCAGCCACACTTTCATCTCTTCAATCACCCAACTCCATTGATTCTTCTCCACTACCAACCTACCCGGGAGACAAACTCACACAGAGGCTCACCACCACCACCACCATTGTCTTGGGCACCAATAACACACACACCGGTGTTGAGACGCTCAAACAACAACTACCAAAACCACACAACCACACAACCCGCCCACCATGGTGCAACGAAACTACGTCATCGCCATCATCATCATTGTCCTCTTTGCCGTCCTCGCCGGCGTCTCCTTTGGCATCATGAAGCTGATACACATGGTCCGCCAGGGCTGGAGCGTCACCTCGGGCTCCAGCACCAGCTCCAGCTCCAGCCGCGAGATTGTCGACTAAGCTCCCCTCTGCCGCCATCACACAGCACGAGCTTTCATCAAGACGGGGGGAGCTCGTGTGGCAGAGGGGGAAAGGACAAATGTCTTTTTTTTCTTACATTATCGCAAACCTTCTGCAGCTGCGGGCGCTCAAACATGATCAAAACTATCTCCAGGCCAGGCCTGGGCGCGTGTGAAATCCGCCCATTGTTGCTTTGGAGGCAGTTGATGGGCAACAGCAAGCTGCAGAAAGAAAAAAGAAAAAAAAAAAAGTTACGGACATGTACTACTTGTATTTGTTGGATTTTGTTGGGACACCAACTTTGGGATATGAAAGCGAACCGTTTCATGGCGACTTTTTTTTGCATGGGTTTTACTCATGTTGGATGACTTTATTATTACTACTATTCTGGGGAAAAGATTTTCCTCTCTTCTTCTTTTGGATTATTACTTTTGCTTCTTTTTTGGGAGCACTGGCGTTCATTGTTTGGTTTTTCTTTGGATATATGGCCGAAAAAGAGCCACGAAAGCATCACGGTACATAGATTAGAATGAAGGAGCACCAGAGATCATGGGCTCACGTTGGAACGAAATGAATATTATATCCCCTTCACTTTCTGCACCTCTACGTTTGATATTGTGCCATCGTCTTCTCTCTCGTATTGCTGTAGACTCTAAATTCACGTACACAGCCTCGTCGTGTACACCAACAGCCGTAGCATGGAAGAACACCACATCTTACCCATTCACATAACAGAAGGAGCAAGTTTTGTGTCATTTCAAGGCATGTCTCATTTATAAATCTACGGTATGCAATGTCCCTTGTTCTCTGTTCTCTTTTCTAATATGCGATGAAAAAGAACCTCCCTGCAATAGCCATAGTTTCCAGGCCTCTGCACGCAGCCGTGTTTCGTACTGGTGATGCTCATGTCGAAAATGCTTCAACTCGTGAAATGTGGAAAAAAAAAAAAAAGGTGCTCCTTGTCAAATGTAGACAACTGCCGTCCACATATTCGCTCGGCATCTATCCGAAGTCGTATCCCTTAAACGCCAAAGCAATTCAAATGCCAAAAATCAGCTGCAACTCTCACCAACTCATCAGCCCCTTGCTCCGATCAAACCCGGCGCGCAGCTGGCTCTCGGGCTTCACCAGCTTGCCCTTGAGGATGGTGTAGCGGATAATGTTTTCGCAGTCCTCTGGCCGGACGCGGGCGAGCCACATGCACTGCGCCGCGCCCATGTCCGCTTCCGATGTCGTTGTCGCTGCATCGCCATTCCCATTCCCGTTTCCATTCTCATTCCCATTCTCATTCCCATTCTCATTCCCATTCCCATTCGCATGCCCGTTGGTCGTCGTCGGCCGCTCGTCGTGGCCAAAGGCGTTGGCGCGGCGGTAAATCATGACGTTGGCCGAGTACTTGTGGCCGCCGACGTGGTCGATAAAGTAGATGCCGACACCGCCCGGCCGCTCGTCGTGCAGGTCGCGGGCGAGGCCCAGCGGGCGCAGGTGGCGCTCAAACTCCTTGCGCAGCAGCGGCGCGCTCTGGCCGCAGCGGGCGTCGCGCGTCTTTTGGCTGCAGAGCAGGATGATGGCGTTGTGCGGGCAGCGGCTCGTGACCAGGTCCGGGACGGTGGAGGGCGACGCGCTGGGGACGGAGGCGGGGAGGGTAAAGGGCACCATGGGAGTGTTGTTGGTGGGCGCGAGGCTGACAATGTCGGTGATGAGCTGCGAGACGTTGCTCGGCTGGACGTTGCGGATCAGGGTGAAGGCCGGGAGGAGCAGGACGGTGGTGGGCTCCGAGTAGTCGGTGGTGTCGTTGGGGGTCGGCATGTTGGACGCCGAGAGCTTCATTTTCTAGCGGCTGGTTAGCATGCAGTCTGACGGGAAGTGGAAATGCGCAGCAGAGAGCAGCATAATCCATGAGATCAACGCCGGGAACAAAAAAAAGGCTTACCCCGTTGGTGGGCTTGTGAGGCGCATGCTCAATGGCCTCCATGACGCTGCCCTTTTCGTCGGAGCTGTCGCGCACCCAGTCGGCCTTGCTCGTGGCGACGAGGACGTGCGTCGCCCACTCCTTGACCTGGCCGTACAGCTGGTCCTCGGTCTCGACCTTGAAGTTGCGCGGGTACTTGACGCTGCACCCGTCGCAGTCGTGGAGGCACTCGTCGCCGTCGACCGCGGGGTCCGTCTTGGCGAAGAGCTCCGTCATGGGCGCGGGACCGGTGCTGCTGCTGTCGGCGCCCCGCCCGAGGACCGACGACATTAGCGATTTAAACGAGACGGCCATTTTCTTCTTGACGGGCTTGTGGCGCGGTGCCATGGTGGAAAAAGGGAAAAGGGAGAAAAAAAGGTGGGTGCGGTGGGTGGTGTTATATAGCGTTTTCTCGTCTTCCGAAGTGTTCCGCCCACCAACAGCAGAGGTACCCTCCCCGACTAACTAGTCAGTTATTGCGCTTCTTTTTTTTTTTTTGGTTGGGATTTGGTAATTCCTCAGTGGCAGGCAGAGGCGAGTAAAGTGGGTTGGTATGGCCGGGGCAGGCAGCGATTACAGAGCTTCAAGGCTTGGCCTGATTGTGGTGATGGAACCGTGGTGGGCAAAAATTATCAGATCAAACGGAATCCAGCCTATCAGGGGCGCCGAGGGTGGGTTGTGTGGGATGGGCGACCAGAGCCTGTCGGCTAATGAACCCGGAAGGGCACTAGGCGGGGGGCGACGGGTGAGGTCAGCGGGGATTGGCTGTTGAGGATGAGCTGGGGATGTTGCGAGGGAAGAATAGGATACAACAGTCGAGTGCTGAAGAGGCGAGAAGAAAGTGCGGTCGAGTTTATATTACATTGGTTCGCCGTAGGAGATGGCAGGCATGGCAGGCATGGAATGCGCAACAACAGGCCTCGGACCCCGAACTTTAGCAATCTCGGCCCCAGTTGGACGGCCATCAAAGCCCGCCAAATACGTCCCGTCCACGTAATTCCTCCTGCCATCAGACAGTAACAACGTTGTGGCCTGCGCTTGCTGCGCGCGACGACCCGTCGCCGTCTGGCTAAACTCCGAGCGTTGAAGCCGAACTTGCTCTCACGGCCGCTGCCTAGCAAAGGAGCACAAGCCACCCCAGCCTGGCCGGGGCCGTTGGGCAGATGGCCCGTTGGCAGCCATCTCGGCCCTCCGCGTTTTGCTCCGCACAGCAGGTGGCACGCCATTCCCTGCGCCTATCCAACCATGCCACGGAGCTTACCAACCGGACGGGCGTTGCGTCAGTGTATTACGACATTTTTGATAGGTGGGTGGGTGGACAATACAGACCCCCCTCCACAACACTCCTCCTGTCCAGCAAGGTTGGGCTCTGCAAATGCGGCCTTTTTATATATATATATATATCTCGGCTTTACCACGACGCAGCCTGTTTTAGGATGGGGGCTTTCTTGATGACTTGACTGGCACTTTGAAAATCACAGGAATCATGGAAAATACATGGCATACGTAACGTGTGTTTATCATCAGTCGCACTATAGAGAACTGCCAACATGCTTGGAAAACCCATAAAACGCTATCAAAAAGATACACGACAAGACCGGCGCAAAGAGCCAAATTTCAAAACGCCAAACTCGGTTGCAAAAAGCAAAACGAACGTGGCAAAAAATTGTAATCCCAAGCCACTCTCAACCATTAAAAAGTCAACCATGAATGAACCCCCCACTCAGATATCCTTCTTCCTCGCCTCGTCGTAACCCTCGTCGTCGCTGTCATCATCCTGCTCATCACCGCCCGTCTCCATCTTCAGCTTGTCCGACTTCCTCCGTCGGTCCTTCATGGCCTGGCGGATCTTGCGCGTCGCCTGGTCAAAGCCCCCGGCCGAGTCGAGCGTCGTGAAGCCGCTGATGGGGAACGCGCTCTGGCCCAGCCCGCCGCCCGCGCTGCTGGACCGCGAGCGGCTGCGGGACCGCGAGGGCGGCCGCGTCGAGAAGATGCCCACGTGGCCAATGTTGCTAAACGAGTCGTTGCGCGGCAGCGTCCGCGACGACACGCCGTCCGCCGGCGGGTCCACAAAGATGTCGACGCTGGCCTCGCT
Organism: Samsoniella hepiali; assembly: GCA_001455915.2. Lineage (NCBI taxonomy): Eukaryota > Fungi > Ascomycota > Sordariomycetes > Hypocreales > Cordycipitaceae > Samsoniella > Samsoniella hepiali. The sequence goes on along the minus strand of LNDK02000066.1, from coordinate 5,941,418 downwards.
GTCGCGGCGCCGACCCTCGCCTGCCGCTGCCGCCGCCGCTGTTGTCGGCGTCGGCGGCGCGTTGGCATCGGGCACCAGGCGCGTCTTTTCAAAGTCGGAAAACATGTCGGGGCCGAGCTCGTTGATCAGCTCCGTGACCTGCGCGCTCAGCTTGGCGCGCTGCTCCCGCATGCGGTGGATGTTGTAGCCCGACGAGGGGAACACGCACAGCACCAGCGGCCGGAGCGACTTGAAAATGTCCATGCCCACCTCGCCGAAGCGCAGCGCGGCAAACGTGATGCCGATAATGGCCGCCCAGACCATGAGGTAGACGAGCCACAGCGGCAGCGCCGTCGGGACGAGGCCCCAGAAGCGGTCGTACCAGACGCGTGTGACGATGATGATGGAGTAGACATGGTAGACGGTGGGCGCGAGGCCGAGCGCGACGAGAATCTTCCAGGTGGCCATGACGTCGCGGCCGCGAATCTTGACCGTGGAGCCGGCCAGGGCCGTCTTGGCCTTTTCGCGGCTGATGATCTTGGTGGCGACAAAGATGGGCGAGAAGAGGATGAGGCCGGGCAGCGAGCAGAAGAAGAGGAGGATGAGCTTGGCGGTGCGGTAGAGGAGCAGGGCGACGACGACGAAAATGTTGAGCTTGGCGTACTGCAGCTGGTGGTCCTTGAGGGCGAGGTAGCGCAGGCGCGCGTTGTACTCCTTGACGCTCCTCGACAGCGACGTGATGCGCTCGTCGTCCTTGTAGCGCTCGTAGCCCTTGGACAGGCGGCGGTTGAGCTCGACGACGAGCGGCAGCGGCAGCTTCTTGCCGGTGGGGTTGTAGAGGCGGCGGGCGGCCTGGATCATCATGAGGGTGTCGTAGTCGGGCGCCGACACGGTGACGGCGCTGAGGGCCTGGTGCACCGTGTCGAGCAGCTGGCCGATGGCCTCGCGCCGCTGGTTGTTCTGGTACATGGTCACGAGCCGCGGCGGGATCTCAAAGGGCGTGCCAAACTCGACGACGGCGCGCGAGCGGAACTTGTGCGCGTGAAAGTAGTTCATGCCGACGGGCACAATCTTGAGCCCGCACGCGGGCGACTCGGCCAGCGCGCCGAGCGCCATGATGGCGACGCCGGCTTTCAGCGGCAGCAGCTCGGTGCGGTCGTGCGAGCCGCCCTCGGGGAAGATGCCGACGCAGCCGCCGTTGCGCAGGCGGTCGAAGACGGCCTCGTAGACGCTCGTCTGGTCCGTGTGCGGCGCGAGCTTGTACTTGCTGCCGCGGAAGCCCGGCGCCGCGCCGCGCAGGCCCTTGTCGGTGAAGCGGCCGTCGTCGTCGACGTCGTCGCGGCCCGTGAGCTGCTGCAGCGCGAGGCGGCTCTTGAACGGCCGCTTGAGGCGAAGCTCCTCGGGGCCGAGGATCTGGTCGATATTCATGCTCTCGCCGCTGACGCCGGCGGTGGACGGCAGGAACAGCATGCCCTGGACCTCGCCCTCGCCGGCGGCGCCGAAGCGCGTGCCGACGCCGCGCAGCAGCGTCGGGTCGCCGAGCGGGTCGGGCATGTAGACGGTGCCGGACCCGGCCTTTGCGGCGTCCTGGGCGCGGCCGACGGGCACCGACGACACCTGCCGCGAGGCCCAGCCGATGAAGCCGTGGACCGACTTTTGCGCAATGAGCAGGGAGACGCGGCGGCCGGCCTCTTTACGGAGGGTTCGCTGGAGGACGAGACCGTCGACGAACTGGGGGGGGGGAGTCAGTCAGCATTTGTGTTCGTTCGCTTGCTACGACAGGACTGTAACAGTGCGTGAAGAGAGAGAGGGGAGATGGCGTACCTGGTTTGCGTGAGGCCCGGCGACAAACAGGACGGGGCCGGACTGCGGGACCTTCCACGACCCGCGCGAGACCACCTCGCGGAAGAAGAGGTCGGCGACGTTGCCCATGACGTGGAGGAAGATGTCGTACTTCCAGTTGACCATGGGATAGAGCTCCTTGCTGTGCTCCTTTTTCTGCTTCGGGGCCGCCGCGTCGGTAGAGGCAGGGCCCGCGGGCTTGTCTGCCACAGCCTGCGAGGCCATCTTGTGTGGTGGTTTGTGTTTGGAGTCGGCGCGCGCGCGCGGGGTTGTTGAGGTGAAGGTGCTCGAGGGTGTATGCGCCAGCTGCGGTGTTTGCTGTCGTGTCCTTGGGTTTTACAAGCCCCTACTCATGGGGATGAGTGGTGTCTGGTGAGAGCGCCAGAAGAAGTTTCGTTTTTCGAATCGGACAGGTCGGGGTGGGGGGGGGGGGGGGGGGGGATGAGCCAGGCGCGGCGTGGTTATATTTTGGTCTCGAGAAGAGGAGAGGCGAGATTTTGGTGAGGAGAGTGGTTGGGCCAGCTGCAGCTCTAGCTCCCAGCCTTGGTGGACAAAGCCCATTAAAAAAAAAGAAAAGGTGTGGTTGACAAGGCCTGGGTGGGCGCGCGCTAACGACGGGCTTTTTGGAGACGCTATCAGATGGGCTTACAGTGCCCACACCTGCTGTGGGGTTGAGCTGAAGTTTGGTACTGTAAATAGCGTCACAAAGAGCACTGCCAAACGGAGAAGGACGACTTGTTAAACAGTGCAAATGCTGCATCGTCGGCCTCATATACATGCAAAAGCTTGATACATGCTGCTGTGAAAAGCTCCAACTAGGCTTCTGTAAGCATGCTAATTCCGTCTATTGTTTCCAGATATCTATCCCTCTCCCCGAAGTCGCCGGCCTCACCTTGACCACCCGCCTACTCGGCTCTCCATAGCCCACCCACCTACCCCCTCGATGGTGCATAGAAAGCCCGGGCCGGAATTTAAGAAAATCAAAACCTCTGGGATCGGGTTCAGGCGCAGGCCTTTTTTTTTTTGTTTTTCCGGAAATGCATGCAAGCCTCGCTGCGCGCACCACCTGCATATGCAGGCGCCGCTACCCGGAGAACCACTACTGCTGAATCTCCACTGCCCTCCGCCTCGGCACGCTGGAAACGGCCATGACCTCCGGCGAGGCTGTCTCGTGAATTTTTTTTTTCTTCTCACCTCTTACGTCTTCCCGCGGCACCGAGGTGAAGGAGGCGATTCACAAGCTTTCTGCTCAGCTCTCAAGATGGGAGTCTTGGTTCCCATTTCTGCCATGATGGAACGCCCGCTTGTCGTCGCAGATTGTAGGTACTATTGGAGCCAATGTGGGCAAAATACAAACACGATATATAGCATCCCTGTCACAAATGCAGAATAATGGACACAAAGATCAAATGGTTCCCCAAATCGTCGCCCACAAAAACGAAAAGAACAGTCTCTCTCCCGGCCGAGTTGCAAACCTGTCAAGGCAAAAAATTGCTTGTGACAAACGGCCTGGCCCGCCCGTCGAGCCGCCGCCGGGGCTGCTGTGGGTTCGGACAGCCCGATCGCTTAGTCTCGGCCGTTCTGTTAACTATGCTCAGCCCATCTCGGACGACCGGGGGCTGCTTGGGGAAACGAGTTCCCCCCCCCCGCGAAAACCCCGTACCAGACCGAGGACATTACCTCGGAAAAATGGCAAGAGGAAACAGAATCAAGAGGACTGGGCCATTTTTACAGTGTTTATTCTGGGAATGAAGGAGCGTAAGATGGGCCAGTCTCATGCTGTCAAGAGTCTTGCGGGGCCTAGGCGACTGTTGCAGGGCTTATTCGAGACATGGTGACATCTCTGTCCGTGGTCAATTGAACGTAATGTATAAAGGCTTTTAGAGATGCAAAATTGATTATATTCGCTCGAGTAACCGGTATACCGAGAGGGGCACGCTGGTGACGGCAGGGCCAGATGGCTACACATCCTGGGTCGAGCCAACACTTCCCGAAGCACTTCCAAAGACCAATGCGGTGCGAACCCCATCGAGGTTCAAGTAGCTGCACGAAACCGATACGCCATTCATATCCAAACGCCGGCATCTATATACCTCCCCCTACACCTACCGCTTCCCTCGCCTCCTGGTCTTCTTCTCCGGCACGCTCGCGCTCCCACCCTCCAGCTCCCCCTCGGCCAGCCGTCCCTGCTGCTCCATCTCCCTCAACTTTTCCTGCCCCGAGATGAACATGCTCAAGTCCCGGTTCATTTCCCGCAGCTCCGCCATCTCCGCCTGCAGTGCCTGCAGCTGCTTCTTCGTTTCGTCGCTGTCCGCGCCCACGTGCTCGATACGCTTCATCAGCCCCTCATTGAGCCGCTTCTCCTCCTGCAGCGATTTACTCAAGTTGCGCGCCAGCGTCTCGCTCTTTGTGGCTTTAGTCCGCTCCCGCTCCAGATCCCGCTCCAGGTGCGGTACTGTCTGCAGGCGCAACGCCTGAAACTCGTCCTCCAGCGCGCTGTGCTGCGCCATGGTCGCCGAGACTTGCTTCGCCGTCTCTTCGGCCGCCGCCGACGCTGTCGAGGCCTGGTAGACGGCCCTGTCCAGCCTTTCCTCGTAGTACGCCCTCTGCGACTCGAGCTGACTAGTAAGGATTTGCGTGTACTCAAAGGCCATGTTGTCGAGTTTGGCGCGTGGCACTACATCCTCGTCAGCTACCGCCTGTTCGCGGTGGTCGCTGCTGCGTCCGGGTAGCTCGACGACCTTGCCGTCGCCCTTATCGCGGATCAGGCGGTGCGCCCAGACGTCGCCCGCATAGTCCCAGACGTACTGCGTCTCTAGCTCGAGCGCAAAGTTATGCGCCGACTCCTTCCAGTGGTCCTTGGCGTGCCCGCCTTTGTACCGCCCACAGCCGACGTTACCGCATATGAGGCAGATCCAGAGGTCTTCGGCGCAGTCGCAGACGCTGCATAGGTTGGAAATGCCCGTACCGAACGGATGGCTGTGCGGGCTCGCGTAGTCACCGCCACCGCCACTGTGCGCCGTGTTGGTAAAGCGGCAGACGGGACAGCCGCCGCCTTTCCAGTTTTGCAGACATGCGCAGTGGAAGGCGTGCGAGCACTGAATCGTCATGATACCGCTCGTCTCGTCCATGCGTTCCAAGCATACCGGACATGTCGGCAGTTCCACCAAGTTCGCCGTCGGGGGCAGAAACGGCTTGGGTGTGTTTGCCACCATTGCCGACGACGATGATGCTGCGATCGGCTTGTGTGCCGGGTTCTGCGCGGACGTCTCAAAAGTGATACTCTTGATAAACACAATGTGGCAAACTTGCGACTACAGACAGGTCAGCCACTAAATCTTTTCCCAGCAGCTATTGTTTCAGTCGACACATACCTCCATCGGATTAAAAACTGTCCCGTCAAACATCTTCTTCCACTCCCTCGCCACTTTGCCGTGGCGAAATTTGAGCAGCACTAGATACCGGCTCATCTTGGACGTCATGACCATGCGGCAGTGGATGATATCCTCGCGCCACCGCTCACCGATGAAGCCCCAGAGGTCACCAGGCGACATGTACGCCGGCACCGCGGGTATGCACAGCGTCGAGCAGTCTTCCTCCTCGTCCGCCGCCGCCATCGTGTTACGCTGCTCCGCCTCGGACAACTGCAGCGCCATGCTCTCCTGGTCATCGCGGTAGAAATGCACCACACCCCAGCCGGCATTCGTATGATGTGTTTTCAGTTGCAGGCAGGTTGCCTTGGTCGCTGTGCCCGGTCCGAAAGAGGTTGGTCCTAGGGACGCCGCGACCGCGCCGCCCGCTCTTCCCGTCTCGGCTTCTGCGACAGCCATGGCCTCGGCCGGATCCAACGTTTCGATGCTCACGCGGCCAAACCGCCAGTCCCCCAATGTCTCTTCAGGGTTTTCTTTGGTAATCGAAACTTTCGTATCGTCGTGCGGTGGAGGGTGCGCTGGCAAGTCGTCAAACACGCTCGTCTGCGCTGCCGGCACCCAAATTGTTGTGTCAGTAACAGTGTGTGTGGCAGTCGGGTCACTGGTCGGGTACAGCTCGAGCTTTATATGGAAAAAGTACGAAGGCATGGCCAGCGCTGATCCGCCCCTACTGGTGAAAGAAAAGCAACTTGTGGTCGAGGTGGTTCGTCACCTCCGGAGCAGACAGCGCCGTGTAAAGAGTCGCTCACGTCATGGATATAGAATACTCATTACTATTAGCAATCTACCCCGTACTGCGCAGCTGGCACCTCGTCGAGAAGAACTGCGCAAAAATAGTTTGATGTTTTGGTGAAGTTGAACTGGAGCTCTGCCCCGCCATGGCCGGAAAGAACGGTACGCCCCACCACAGACAACGACTCGCCCAGGATGTCACTGGTGGAGTCGTCTCACAGTGTGTGCTACGAAGTACATGACGTTGTCACGAAACTGCAATCAAGTTCACAAGGCATATTTTGCGGAGTTCAACGACTCTGTATTGGCGCAGCGCTATTTTCGCTGTCTGCCCAACTGCTAAAACTAAAACAATACAGTGCGGCCCAGGCTGTGCCCGCCGCTCAAACTGTTCCAACGCCTGCATACGGGTTATCATAAAAAACAAACAGAGACGGGCGCGTTCGCTCCTTAGTTGCCACCGCGCAGACGGAGAACCAGGTGAAGGGTGCTCTCCTTCTGGATGTTATAGTCGCTCAAAGTGCGACCATCTTCCAGCTGCTTACCAGCAAAGATCAAACGCTGCTGGTCAGGAGGGATGCCCTCCTTATCCTGAATCTTGGACTTGACGTTGTCAATCGTGTCCGAGGACTCGACTTCCAAGGTAATCGTCTTTCCAGTAAGAGTCTTGACGAAAATCTGCATACCACCACGCAGACGCAGAACCAAGTGCAGAGTAGATTCCTTCTGAATGTTGTAGTCGCTCAGAGTGCGACCGTCCTCGAGCTGCTTACCAGCAAAGATGAGGCGCTGCTGGTCAGGAGGGATACCCTCCTTATCCTGGATTTTGGACTTGACGTTGTCAATCGTGTCCGAGGACTCGACTTCCAGCGTAATAGTCTTGCCGGTGAGTGTCTTGACGAAAATCTGCATACCACCACGGAGGCGGAGGACGAGATGAAGAGTGGACTCCTTCTGGATGTTGTAATCCGAAAGGGTGCGACCGTCCTCAAGCTGCTTGCCGGCGAAAATGAGGCGCTGCTGGTCAGGAGGGATACCCTCCTTGTCCTGGATCTTCGACTTGACATTGTCGATGGTATCGGAAGACTCCACCTCGAGGGTGATAGTCTTGCCAGTGAGGGTCTTGACGAAGATCTGCATACCACCGCGAAGGCGGAGGACGAGGTGGAGGGTGGACTCCTTCTGGATGTTGTAGTCGGAGAGGGTACGGCCATCCTCGAGCTGCTTGCCAGCGAAAATCAGGCGCTGCTGGTCGGGGGGAATGCCCTCCTTGTCCTGAATCTTGGACTTGACATTGTCGATGGTATCGGAAGACTCGACCTCGAGAGTGATGGTCTTGCCGGTGACTAAGAGCCGTTAGCAGGGCGTTGACAGTGTGGGGAAACGCGGCTGACGTGGAACTTACGAGTCTTGACGAAGATTTGCATCTTGACGGAATCAAATCGCGGTCTGTATGTGTGTAGCGTTTGTGTTGATGATGAGAGGTCGCAAAACTAGGAGTGCGGAATAAGCGAGATGTGATGGGAAAGGGAGGAGGTCGGGTGCAGAAGGGGAGGCAAACGGTTTAAGTACGAGGGCGGGAGCAGGATAACACAAACGACCCGGAGAGTGGCGGGGCGCAGCCTAGCATGACGAGACCGCCGGCGCATGATTCATCAGCGAACAGCGCTCTGCCTGCAGCGCGTTGCCCGTCTCGGCAGGCGGTAACGGAAGGCTCCAGAAGAGCGAGGCTGGTGCACTATTGTCTTGTGGCTGTAAGTCTCTAGTACAGGCGCTTCCCTAGCTAAAGAGGTGATACAGAAGGTACCATCGACCTGAGCAAACGCCGTTTCCGGTGGGTCCCGTTCAACGCACGTTGCCACCTAGCCACGCCTAACTGAATGGAATGCCGCCTTGTCCCAATGCCGCCTGCCAGCACCAGTGAAGCAGAGAGACGGACACAAGTGAAGGCGGCCTGAAAAAGGTCTCGGCAGGAACTATTTACTTCATAAAATCCAAGAACAAAAAATCCCTGCGTTGCCTGTCCCAACGGCCGTCGCTCCGGTAAGAAGCGGGTGGTTGGCGTTATCTGCGCAAACTTGCCTCGTTGGTAAGCCCGCGGATTGACTCAGAGGCCTGCGCCACCTCGGCCTCCCACCAACCGCTGGCCTCCTGTGGTACCTGGGCTCTGCTCCAACAAGGCACCAAACTCTGATTCGCCCCTTGTTTATTGTTGCACGACAACAATCCGACTAGCCATTCCCTGCTTTCTCTGACGGGATTCAATATATGCGACACGGCAAGAGTTTTCTTTTCTGCCCTTTGCCGTCGCGCACGCCGCAGACCGGGCTGCAGATGAAGCAGACAGGCCACAGGTGCGGGGTTCCCCGATAATAGCGCCGCGATCCCCCCTCGCAGGCCGAAACGCGCACCTGAAAAGAAAAGTGGCAACGTCATCTGATTCGGTGTCCGAGACGGAGCTTGCGACGCAAAAACCCAACGACGCGAGTCACTCGCTTTTGCTATATTCCTCGCGACGCGGCATACGCACAACAGCGACTTGTCCACGATTGCACTTCACCCACGTATCAACGGCATCGTCAAATAGTTCGCCATCGTAGAATGGGGCGATGAAATGGGCACCCAGCGGGGGCGATGCCGTCTATAAAGTGGACACGTTGATCCGTCACAGAATGGAAAGATGGAAGTTTTTCGATATTTCGGCCGTGAGGCAGTATTGAGCAACGGATACGGGTTTGGCTCTACAGTGACGCGAGAGATTCGTAATAGAAGTATTTATTATGCGAGGAAGCAAAAGCGCAATCATGAGGGCTCTATTCAAAATGAGCTATTCATTCGCAATCAATAGGCTCTAAAATATATTGCTGCAATACACACACGTATGCCTCCCACTTCTGGAGAAACGATACGTCTTGTATCCAAGACGCCCAATCCCATGTGCATTTATCATCTCAACATGATATATATCCGTTCCTGCCTCTCATCCTGTAAATGCAAAAAATAGTCCCATCCGAGCAGCCGCAGCTGGTGGCATAGATTCGTGTGTCTCCAAAAGATAAGCTTTGATGCAAAAAATAAATAAAATGTTGTCGTCTTCTTCAAGTCATACATTCGTAGAAAGAATAAAAATCGTGTCGAGGCCGTTCCGTCAAACATATCTGTTCAAAACGTCGGAGAGGAGCGTCTTGCAGCTGTAGTCGTAGTGACCGGCTCAGAGAAGAGAAGTAGAGTAAAAGTGAAGCAAATAGCCATACTGTCGGTTCTCAAGTAGCCGCGTTTCAAGAAAGTGTCATAAATCGCTTGGTTGAAGAAAAAGCAACGCCGTCGCTGGAGAGTTGTGCAAAGAAAAAAAAACAAAAGAAATTCGTGGCCTGGTGGAAGCGTCCGTTGCGCTACCATCTAGTTGGCCTTGATGACAAGTTTAGACAGGAACTTGCTCGATAGAGAGTCAAAGTCAGCCGGGTCGAAGCTGGCCTCCTCCTTGCGTTTCCGCAGGTACTCCTCTGGTAGTTCGTTAGTAAATCACGTAAAATGTTCAATTGAGCGGCAGAAGAACGTACCGTGCTTGACGACGTGTTGGCGAACCTCGGTCATGGCCTCGCAGACAGATACATTGTTGTGAAGCAGCTGGCCGTGCTGAGCAGTGTCCCATTCGGTGAAAGTGGGAAGTTTTTGAGAAATGGCGTGGAATAGACCCACAATCACTCCAACAGGGGTAGTCTCCATATCGCTGCAGAACTTGTTCACCGCTTCCTGGTCAGGAACGCGGTAGTGGCAGTCGAACTGCATCTCCTCCCACACAGCAAGGAGAATTGAAGCAAGCATGAAGATGGTAGGCCAGTTCTTCATTTTCTCACCGCTGTAGACGCCAGAGTAAAGGGAGGAGAGCTCCTCGAGAATGTCCTTTTGCAGCTCGCGCCACATCTCAGCCAATGCATACTTGATTTGGAAGTTGACCATGACAGGAGCGACAGTGCGGCCATAGTACTTGGACTCAGCATCCTCAATCTGGCTCTCGAGCTGGACCTCGGAGCCTTGGTTTTCGACCATGGTGATGTGCATGGTGAGGTTGTAGGCGAGAACCAGCTTGAGAGCCTTGCCAATGACAGGCATCTTTTCCTTGATGTAGTAGCGATGGGCGGTCTTGAGGATCTCTGTAATGAAAGGAGTTCCGTCAAAGTGGTCATCAATGAAATCCTCGAAAGGACCCTCAACGTGCTTGTCAAGATACTCGGACAGGGCAGCGCTGTTGACGCCCTCAGCGCCGACATCCAGCCTCTCACTGCGAATCTCAAAGTCGTGGGAGCCTTCGTTGACGCTGGGGGCCTCGCGCCACTCGACGGCAAGGCTGCTGTCATCGGTGACAAAGACTTCGCGCACCATGATGGGTAGGGCAAAACCGTAACCGTGAGTGATCCACATGAGGCTCTCCTTGGCGGCAAACCCTTTGACACTGTAAATGGACAAACCGCTGGTCATGTGGCTCTCATGATCGGCCTTCCAGTCCTTCATGAAGTACCCGATATCCTTGATATCAATGCGAGTACAAGGCACTTGCCATAAGCGAGCATGCGAAGGCTGGCAACCACCACAAGGTTCACCCTTGTCGCAAGTCTTTTTGAGAAACTTGCAACGCAGGCATGCGCGAAGCTTTCTGATTTCGCTAGCTTGCTTGCGCTGGTCGGGACGGAGGGGACCCTTTCTGCGACCAACTTTCTTCTCGCCAGTACCATCCTTCTTGCCGGTAGATATTCTACGGACAACAGGCTTGGGCGGTTTGGCAATGGGGCTCTTGCGAGGTCCAGAGTTTCTGCGAGAGGAAGAGGCGGAAGCGGATGGTGGTGTGGTGGCACCGGCGCCGCTGCCGGGACTGTGGCGAGAAGATCCCTCGGCCTTGATGGCGACGGAACCCTCGCTCTTGATAGGAACGGCAGCAACAACAGCCTTGGGTGAGACACTCTCATGAGAGTGCGTATGGTGGCTCTCTCCAGAAAAGCAGTGGCGATGGTTGTGGCTATCGCTGTGGCCATCAGACTCGGGGGAAAACGGGGAGTAGGGGAAGGGGGCAATCTCTTCGAAGCTGTTGAAGTCTAGCGAGTTGGCGCCCTCTGAAGAGTCCGAGTTTGTGCGCAGGTGAAGGGTTTGTGATGGGTTGAAAATAGCAGTGGCACTGGGAAACGGTTCACCGCTGTGGTGTCCATGACCCCAATCCACCATGGCCCAGCCATCGCCGGACGACGAAGGAAGGGAAAGGACTTCGAGATATGTGCCAGTAGGTGAATTGCTGCCGACACTATCCATCCTAGCGAGGTTGTCCATCTGCAGAGTATTTTGGAACTCTTGCCAGTTTTCCATTCCTGTACTACCCCAGTGCATAGCATGTGTTGCAGCATCCATGGGAGGCATGGACTGGAAAGTAGTTTCGAGAAGATTCGCCTGCTGAATGGCGGCCTGTGTGGTAGCGGGCAGGTAGTCGAGGGGGTTGGTGGCAAAGGCGGGAGGAAGGCCAGCAAAGTTGATGAGCGAGGGGTCCTGGATGAACTGGGTGAGATCAATCTGACCAAGATCGTGGTGATCGTGAGGGGCAGCGGCGGCGGCCTGCTGCTGCTGCTGCTGGAGAGCCCAATCGGTCAAGGGATTGACGACATGGTGGAAGGGCGGGCTCTGCATCGGCGAGTGCTGGCTGTTGGGGCTGGAGGCGTGAGAATGCGGCGAGTGAATCTGGGGGTCCTCGGGCGAGCTGGAGGGGGCGCATGGAGGGCTGCTGGAGGAGGCCATTTCGATTGGGATAGGCCAGATACGTGAATGCGGGAGGAAAGCAGCGGCGGTAGCGGCGGTAGAGGCGGGTTGCGAGGTCGACGATGTGTATCCGTATACGTGAGCTTGTGCCTGGACTTGTGCTTGGGCTTGAGCGTGAGCGTGTGCTTGGGCGTGTGCTTGGGCGTGAGCGTTGTGATTTTGACGTTGGTGTTGCGGATGCGAATGCTGGTTGTGAGGATCAAAGTTCAAGCCGAGTAAGGCTTCTCCCCCGCCGTTCGAATTGAAGTCGAGGGTCATTGTGAGCGGAAGGAAAAAACAGGAACCGGGAGGAGCATATAGGAACAGCGAAAAAAAGCCCGAAGCGGTGTTGAAAGTTTGAGAGAACAGAAGCGGATGACACCGCTCTTTCGTCCACGATAGACTTGTTGGGTATGGTGTAAGATAGAGATTTCTAGTTGCAGGGCCGGGAGGGGAGACGAGACCAGGGCCGGGGAGGAGAAGAGCGGCGCGGGTGGGTTTTGGCGACGAGGGTTGTGGTGGCGGCGGTGGGCTTTTTGGACAGGTAAAACCGCCTGTGCAGGCAGCGGGGTTGCAGGTTTACAGGGCGTTTTGGGTGGTGGGAGGGCTGTGGTGTGGTGGTGTTGGGGTGCTACAGTGATTGGGTGGCAAGTGACAGAGTGCAGAGTGCAGAGTGGCAGAGTGGCAGAGTGGCAGAGTGGCAGAGTGGCAGAGTGGAAGAGTGACGAGAATAGTGGCCATGGCAGGTGTGCGGGCGTGCATTTACGCGAGAGACTATTTACGTGGATGGTGGATTGCTGGAACTTGGAACCGCTGGCTGAGAGCCAGAAGCAGAGCATAAAAGAGGCACCTGAACGGGGCAGCACGCCAGGATGCCAGGATGTGAGGACAAAGAAGCGGTGAGCTTCAACCAGCCCCGGCCTGGCCCGCCCGGAGCCAATAAGGGCCGTCCAGGTGCGCCAGGTGCAGCTGCAGCCGGGTGGGCCGCTGAGGTTGGCGGCGATCTAGGTAACCACTGGGGCAGACAGCAGACAGCAGCCTGGAGTGTGCAGGTACCTCTCTGCCTCTTTATGGTGGCGGGCTACTTGCCATACGAATGCCAGTTCCTAGGTACTGGCAAGTTAGAGGCCGTCGTCCACTGCCTGCCGAGTGGGGAGCACTCGCTCTTCCGTTGGCAGAGTGGACACCGCCCGCTAACAGGTACCTGCCGCCGCTAGCCACAACGAACGAGCCGATGAATTGTACCATCTACATCTTCGCTCCCCTCACCTTGCCTCCATCACAAGTACAACTACCCATCCAGCGCTCCGACTCCTGCCAGATTCCGTCCAAGCAGCCACTCGCGGACTCGGAGCAGATGCTACAGATCATTTTCACCACCAGCCCCCTCCCCCACCTCCACTGAGGCAAGGTAGGTTGCATCCCCGAGTTCCTCCACTGCCTTGCAAAGCCTCACAAGCCACGACTCACCAGCTGCTATATTCATATCCATTGATATCCATTGAGATCCATCCGCCGTACCCGATACGCTTGCCAGACACGGCAACAGTTACGCTCGTGGCCTCGGAACTCCTGATTGCACTCCCAACAAGCTGCGGCAAGCTGGTTGGCTGGCATCAACCCTGCTCCTCTGGTCCCATCCGTCACACCACCTGTCATGCCAGCGTCCATGCAAAAGAGACAGACCAGAGACATTCAGAGAGGGGCCGGCCCTAACTAAAACGCTCAGGCAAAAGCAATGAGCACATTGTCACTGGCCGATCCGCGTGGCCAAGACTTCCTTTTTATGCCCTACAACCAAAAGCTCCCCCTTCCGTTGTCAACGGCCTCGTCCCGTGCAGCCTCAAACGAAGCAACCTACATATCTCCCGTCAACCTCTAGAGCACGGCCTGCATCCAACAGATTCAGAACCCGCAGCGGCCAACCTGAACTGCCCGTGTCTCCATTGTCCTAGCTGAGATGCTGCGGTGCAATGCTACTTCGTACCTCTTCGCCCCTCCCGTGGCCACTGGCGGGGCTCTCTGCCACAACAGCGCTGGGTTTTACCACACTTTTTGCTGGTAATACTGGTACCAGTGCGGATGTGTACAGATTCACTGGTTCTGGTACGTCGCAAATACCAGCACCTTGAAATTCTATTTCAGTCACACTCGCCGGTGGACCCTGGTCAGCTCTCACTGCTCTTTGATTACGGAGTAGTGCCGCGACCAGATGTAGCGCCGTCTTTTTATCCTATTTACTCCGTACCCAGACAGCTGAATGGAGCAATCCGACCAAGAACTGGGCCGATTCGATGGGCGCCGCAACCCTGGCTACGTACACTTCTGATATCGGCACAGTAGTAAGAAACCCGTGGTACAGAGATGATACGACGCCCAGAGGGGCGATCGAGCCCAGCACCGCTTTACCGCCGGCCACAGCATCAACGGCTTTTTTACCTGCGGCAGCTAGTCCTCCGATGCTGCAGGAGACCTTTTCGCCACGGTACGCCAGGAACAGCTAGCCAGATGCCGAGCAATCATGAGACGGGCTAATATCCGTATGCGATATTTGCCTGCCACCCTGAGTTGCGTGCCTTGCACATCCACATCACAGGCGGTTGCAAAAATAGCATCTTGTGATGGGCTAATTTTCTGTGCGTTGGCAGTGTCGCCTCCCAGGAACCAACCCTGGTTCCTTAGTTCATGGCGGCGCGCACAAGACCAGTTGCCAGCATGGCATCCCGGCCAGCAGAGCCACCAACGGCCAGCCACTCGACTTGGTCCTAATCCCGGCTCTCCGAAGACGCAAAGGCCCGGCTGAGAATGCTGTGGCACCAGCGTCATGGTCGCAAACGCGAAGGTGGCATGGCAGCCGCTGTCTCGTTGGCGATGCCAATCTTGCTACCACTCGGCTTCACTCCTGCTGCATAGAATCGCCTCGGCATGTTGATACATTACGGCGGTGCCTTGCTTTGGTCCATCATCTGAGGTATGCCCGATTTTAGCCGCACCCACTTGGGCATTGGCAGCATCTCACCATTCGCCGACGAGCAACTGCTACGTCAACTAGTGCGCCTCTTTTTCGCCTCTGGGGCTGGGCTGCTCAACAGGTGTGCTGGGCTTTTTCCAGGTTGCATCACGGAGCATCTCCGCTCACTTGCCAATCGTATCGCGCCTTGACCAATCCAGCCACCTGCCCACGGCTCAAAACGGTCAGCCCCGACGCCCGCACACCAACGCCCACCCACGACCGGCCAAATAAGAAGCAAAAAAATTCAAATGGCTGAGACCTTTTTCTGGCTGTTCAATCACACGCCAGTCCACCTTGCGCCCGCCCCTCAGCTCAATGTGCCTACCCGTCGAACGACTCGTCTTTGAGCAGTGGCATTGTCTTGCTGTCCCATTTGCCATCCAACCATGACATGAGATGTGTTGTACCCATGCAATTTTTAACGGATCTCCCTGCGCAGCAATGCATCTTGACTGCCCCGTGCCTACCATCTCTTCTGACCTGTGGATGCTCACTATTGTCTCAGTTCGGTTGGAGAGACAGACCCCATTACCCACCAAGAATAAACAAGACTGGAAGTGGGTGACGAAAAAAGGCCCTGCTCGACGGAGGAGAGACTTATAAACCGCCAGTATGAATCCGTCAAATGATTTTATTTGCAGGTCTTGGCTTTCATCTTTCTTATTCGCAGTATATCTCTTCTTTGCTTCTATTCCTTTTTGGTTCTTAATTTCTGTATTTTCGTGTATTTCCGTGGCAGCGAACCGCGGCCTCTTTTTTGCAAGCCGCCCCCCCTTTGACTATCCGACGCACACCAGACCGTCTGTCTTTGCTTTTTATCCCTCGCTCTTTAACGTGCATACCTCTTTTCTTTTCTTTTTCCATTGTGCCCATCTCAACTGCCACACGACGCAGACAGCCGTTTATTTCCTGTCAATCGAGAGATCCTCTTTTCCCCACGTGCAGGCACCCGCTGTGCGCCATCGTACATCCGCAAACCGGCTGGACGCGTTTACCTTTGCTCCAAAATATGGCCGTCTGATAAACAAGAGATCTTGTACTCTGGTTTCTTTTTTTCTTCCTTTTTTTTTCCCTCCCGCGTGACCTCTGTGTCGCCGCCCACCCTGCGGATCGTAGGACAGACTGACACACAATTCGTAATTTTTCCATGCACTACTCACTGCCTTGGAATGCAAGGCCATCTACATGCTCTCTCCTGTCCGACCTAGCGGCTGGAGAGGGGGGAGGGGGCCACGATATGAGCTGCCGTGAACGGACTCGTTCATCTCTCAACCTCTCCCGTCTGTCCCCCAAGTTGGGCCGCTGTGGCGTGCAGCTGCAAGTAAGCCAAAGTCTCAGGGACGGCGGGCGGATGCCCAATGTCTCGACATTGAGGCCTGGTCCTGTCTGCGCCAGCTCACCATGCATTGCATATAGACATGGGTTCCTTTCTTCGCGCTCGCAGCGCATGTGCGTCCGTTTTTTCCTTCTCCTCTAGCTTGCGTGTTGCATACCTCAGCTGTCTTTTACCGCTCTTGCTGGCCTGCAGGTCATGGTTCTTTCATGCACGGGTGCTGTCATCGATGTAGAAGAAGCTCTCAGTTATCAGAGCGCGTTGCGCCAATGGCAGATAGTTATGGCTACTGATGTTCACTAGCACCCCCAGTGCAGGCGCAATCACGACATGGCATCAGGCACCCAGTCGGAAGAGACGGAGCTCGGTCCTCCCTCATTCGTCCTATTTACGAGTTTTTGATATTCCATTTCTTCGTTTGGCTGCCGAGAGGGCTCTTTTGCCGCATTGGTGCGGCCGCAGTTTGGGATGCATGCCCCGCTCCCATATCATGCCCGACATTCTGCAACAGTGTTGACCGGTGCAGGGTAACTAGTTGAGGCCCTGCCCTAGCTTTTGACCGCTCTTGTCTACCACTTTCTTTTGTTCTTCCTGGCAGGCCATCCAGATCTGGCATGATCTTGGATGGCAGGTCGGTTTTGTAGAAAAAAAAGTAAACCGGTGTAGCGAGTCTGCAGATTCAACAAAAAGGATAGGCTGTGGTGACGACAATTGAAACTGTCGGACCACCGCGGACAGGGGCGAGACGTGTGTGCCAAGCACGCAGAATCATCGTTTTCGCCAGCCACTGTTATGCAAAGAAGCATTGTTTCTGCCGCGTCTTGAGCGAGGGAATCGGCAAATCGGGGGGACGGAGCTCGCCCCGCGATTCGGTGCCTCCAGGTAGTTCAGAGCAGCAGTGGTGATTTGCTCAGAATTATTCGAGGCGAACTGTGGAAAGCACGGAATCCAGCTTGAATGGGGGCTGAATCGTCACTAGATGGCCCATCTCATAATAATTTCGGCCTTCTACCGCACCGGGAGATGCCTCTTCTGCCGTGGACAAGTTGCGGGTTGCAGATATCTGGCCGTACATGCCAAATCCAACTCAACCCGCACAATGTTGGAAGAGGTGTATCTATATCCCATACTATACCTAGAAGCTACCCGAGTCAATATATAGTTCATTATTTGTGTTTGAATAAGGCAACTCTGGTGAGAGTGGCATGTCGTGCTTGCTTTCTAGGCAAAGCCAGTCTGCCGTCCCGGCGCACCAAGCTGCACACGAGGACCCGGAGCCGAGACTAGGATAAAATAACGAAATACAAGAGTGCCATACTCGTCATCTCAGTTATGACATATTACTAGTCATCTCAGAGTTATGACATATATTCTTCTTTCATCCCCATGATAGTTGCTCTGAGTTTCAGACTGGTTTCATCAGCCTCGCCCACTTGCCCAGGCCAACGTAGGCAACGTTGCAGTCGCTGCCCATGAAGCTCCATTGTTGTCCCTTTCAATGGGCCTGAACCTTGCTCTATCGTGATGAAGAATGGCAACCAACTCGAACGTTGCCAAGGCGTGTTCGGTCGTTCTAAACTCGCTCGCAAATCATGAGAAGCATCCGTCGCGAGACGGAGCAAGACTGCCGCGTGGCTATGTGTACAATTCTGATTCAAGGTTTATACATTTGTATCTCTACGATGTTGTCGTCGTTGGCTGATCAAGTCTACTTGACGCTGCCTTTTACACGACGAGGTAGCTTGCAGTCGGCGAGGCGAGCGCGACATGACCTTACAGAGTTGGAGAGAACGAGTGGTTATACATGCTATGGAGGCAACTCGCAACAACGGCATACTTAGTCCTGCTGTCAATGTAACATCTGCAACTAAAGATGAGAGAGTTGAAAACGGGCGCTGATTCTCCAGTCAAATCGAGTGCGACCAGTTTCAAAAGCAGAGGCGATGAATCACTCCCGAAAGTAGCCCAACCCTTCCCAAAGTCTAATTTCATTGTAGTTCCCACCCATTGTTTGCTTCTTCCGTGACCGCCAATTTATCTCAAAAGCTGCAAAGGCCGTCATCCGCTTAAGCTGTGTGCGGAGACGCCGACGCGAGAGGCCATGAACCCCTCTCCCCAACGTGGTTCGGAGGGGATGTTGTCTTTGTTTCATTTTCATGAAGCCGACACGAATTACAACACCGGCCCCCGCAGCGTGTCAAACAAAGCTATACTCCAAGGGGCAAAGGGTGATGCCACACCTTTTGGGGCGACGCCTCCCGACGCGTAGAACTGTTCGCGCGGCCGCAAGCCCTTACAGTAGCGCGGCGCAGTGGCTGACGGTGGTTGGTCTTATAGCCACGTGCCTCGGAATGGTCCGGGACTTTGAGGATGATGCCCTGGATCATCTTGGACTAGACCACGCGCTCGATGCAAGGTTTTTGGATGTGTATGTGTGTATGTGTGTGTGTGCGCGGGTGCCAAGGATAATCTCTGTTCGAAAGCCATCTAGCCCCAATGAACTCTAGTTTCATGGGAACGGACGACAGAGCCACGATTGGCAAGTCACCACGCGATCAGGAGGCGAGCGCCCTCGTAGCCAGCCAGCGTATCAGAACGACCAACAAAAGAGCGTGCGAGGTGGCGCCATTCATTCTCCCCCTGGAAGGATGCTTGGTTTGTTG
Organism: Samsoniella hepiali; assembly: GCA_001455915.2. Classification (NCBI taxonomy): domain Eukaryota; kingdom Fungi; phylum Ascomycota; class Sordariomycetes; order Hypocreales; family Cordycipitaceae; genus Samsoniella; species Samsoniella hepiali. Next base: position 5,922,647 of record LNDK02000066.1, on the reverse strand, counting down.
TACACAATTCTTTTGGCATCGCAATGGCGGAAAATCGAGCCCTTCAGCAATGAACCAGGGAAACCCAGCTAGGCTGGAGTTGGTCTGGGGATTCTTGGCACAGATGCAGCTTTGTGGGCAATTCCCCGGTAATAATTTGTTTCCGTACCTTGGACTGTCGGTCTCGCTCGGTACTCCAAGTCCATTCCCAAATTCTGGCGATCAGTTTCTGTTACGTTTTTTGCGCTTGGAATTTTCAGGCTAATGGCCACCGGGTGGTAACTTTCACATAATGGCGCAATCTCGGCCCTGGACAGCCATTTCGACAAAAGGATCCATTGCTCCATGATGTACGAGTGACAGGTGAGACCATCTGCAGGAAACAAGGCTGACAGTGTAGAATGTCTTGGGAGTGCGGCTTTAAACATGGATGCTGCAGAAACATACTTTTTGCTTTTGCCTAGCCCCCCACGTGGAAAAAAACAATTTTTTTTTCCTTAAAAAAAACGACATTAAACATACATTCATTTTGTCGAGACAGAGGACCCAACAGCCACCAACGCCGCATGCTTGTCCAAGAGTGCCTGTTCGGTGAGCAGATGCATTGTATTGCATGGACGACAGCCACACTGAGCTTTGAAAAATCTCCAATGACATCGCGAGAGCTGTAGCGCATGTCCCTCCAGCAACTTTTCATTTGTCATTGGAACCGGCAATCCGGCTTCGCAAACTGCTCTTGCGGGCTTTTCGTGCATCGATAGCTTGCCCAATCCGACATAGCGCCGCCCAAAGAAGCAGACGATCAGCGCGCGTTCGGCAGGCTATCCCGAGACATGACGTTGGGGGTTCTTTTGTTTACAATCGGCCATGACTATTCTTTTAAAAATCCTCGCGGCTCCCCCGCATCCGCGGCCAGGGTCTTTTTGGGGTAGCCTTCTTCATTGCAACTCAATTTGTCTCGCAACAGGTCCGGATCGACAGTGACAATACGACCCCTTTGACAAGCAATCATGCGCGCGACTACTCTCTCCGTGGCCTTGGTGGCCGCCGCGGCCAGCAATGCTTGCGCCTATGTCCTGACGGACGCCAAGGGTGCCTCCAGATCCTGGGGCGAGCTCTCCTCCTACGCGGACAATGACGAAGACGCCTTTGGTGTCGGCTTCGTCGGTCTTCCCGACGGCTGCCAAGTTGTAAGTGGTCTTTTTCGCGAAATCGGCCTCTTGCGCAACAACGCTAATGATGCTTTGTTGATTAGGAATCTGTCAGCACTCTGCAGCGCCATGCTGAGCGCTTCCCGGACTCGGTGGACAATGTCACCACGGGCGGCTTCGCCCAGAAGCTGGCCGACTTCAAGACTGCCCACAAGGACAAGAAGTTTACGGGCCCGCTCCAGTTCCTGAACCGCTACCAGTACGTCTTGAACAACACCGGCCTCCTGACCGGCATCGGCGGCCACACCGAGTTTGGCCGGGGCGTCGCCTTCTGGAACAACTACGGCCGCACGCTGTTCGACGCCGACACGGCGCAGCTCCAGTACGACGGCCAGTTCCGCAACGGCACCGAGCGTGCCAAGGTGACGGTGCGCACCACCAGCCAGTCGCGCATCCAGAACTCGCAGATCAACTGGTCGCTCGGCTTCTTTGGCCCGTCGTTTAACTCGACGCCCGAGCCCGACCTGCTGCACTGGCAGGCGCCCTTCAACACCGTCATCATCCCCGAGGGCGGCACCGAGAACAACACGCTGGCGTCGTACGACAGCTGCTTCAACGCCAACAACAAGGACAACAACGACATTGCCGCCTTCCACCAGGAGCGGTACACCAAGATTTACACGCGCGCCACCATCAAGCGCTTCGAGGGCTACGCGCCGTCCGGCTTCACCTTTACCTACCAGGACATCTACGCCATGCAGATGACGTGCGCCTACGAGTACGGCTATATTGGCCAGTCGGACTTTTGCCACATCTTCACGGCCAACGAGTGGGCTGGCTTCGAAAACGTGCTGGACCAGCAGTACTACTACCTCTACAGCTACGGCAACCCCACGGGCCGCGCGCAGGGTGTCGGCTACGTCCAGGAGCTCGTGGCGCGCCTGAACCACCAGTACATTACCGTCTCCAACTCGTCCGTCAACTCGACGTACGACAACAACGGCAAGACGTTTCCCGTCGGCCAAAAGGTCTACGCCGACTTTTCGCACGACGACATCATCATCTCCGTCCTGACCGCGCTGTCCGTCGACTACTTCCGCCAGCCGCCCACGCTCGACGAGTACCCGCCGAGCGCCAACACGCACGTCACGCTCTCGCACCTGACGCCGTTTGGCGCCAACCTCGTCACGGAGCAGATTGGCTGCGCGTCGGCCGACCCGGCGCCCGTCGGGGAGCGCCGCGTGCAGTACAGCCCCGGCCAGTACGGCTACGCCGCCGGCAACGCCACGCACAAGTTTGTCCGCATGCGTCTGAACAATGCCATTATCCCGCTCAGCACGATCCGCGGCGGCAAGTGCGGCGGCGCCACCAGCGGCCGCCTCGACGGCCTGTGCGAGCTGAGCGCGTTCCTCGAGAGCCAGGCAAAGACGTTTGAGGACAGCAACTACCAGTACGCTTGCTTTGGCAACTACACGCTCAAGAACTCGACGACGAATGTCGAGTATGACGGTACCATTGTTGCTGGCAAAAAGTACAACTAAGTGGTGCAGTGGAAGAGTGTGGGCCATCTTTTGCAGGGAATTTTGAATCAGAATCATATGTTGTTAGCCTGGCTCACGATTATTAATGATGTACCAAACTCAATCCAGTATATATAAAAATTACTACATGTTATCTTTCTCTCTTTGTCTTTTCCTAGGTCACAGCGAACTTCTGTCATGATTGTCTGTATTCGAAATCCAGCTCGCGGCTGTGTGTCAACCACATCCAGGCAGCCAGTTCACACCCTGACACAGCAGCAACAATGCAACAGTTGTCGAGAGATTTCAATCTACACAAGTACACTACTACCTCTGACTAAATCATTCCTTTTTTTTGCACAAGACCGAAAAGGCTACATTACTCCGCTGAAAAGATGAAGAGATGTATGAGACTTAAAGACTGCGCTTTGCTATGTGATACAGGGTAGCGACTGAAAACGCAAGCGATGCAGTTGCATCAGCCTACCAAGGGTAAAAAGATTTTGGGGGCAGTATTTATTCTCTCTATACTATTACTCGCACCTTCCCAGTTCTCGCCATCAAATAATTTTGGTATCAAGTATGCAGCACTTCACTGTCCAGTTCACCAGCCGCCATGCGAATGGATACAAATGCAATCACGCAGGAATCTACCTTGTTTTACGGTAACCATTACGCCCCATCTTCGCAACCTTTATGGAACTGTCTCACACAATTTTGGCGACGTGGGATAGGTTCTGATTGGAAATCTTTGGGATGCGTTTTTAAGGGCATCACCGGCCTGACCGTATAGTGCGAAATTGTTGCCCTCGGGTCAACCGTAAACCCGGTTAGCTCAATTGGCTAGAGCGTTGGACTGTGAGTTTTCATCCATACGTCACCTGTTCGATTCCCACCACTAACAGTTTCCCCAGTTTATGGTATCCTCCGATATCCAATGAGATCCAAAGGCTACGAGTTCGACCCTCGTACTGGGTGCTTTTTTTTTGCCACCAATACCTTTTTTCCTCATTGTTTCTACTAAGTGCGTTCGTTATTTTGCTTTCACCGGTCCAGCTGCACGGTTTATATTTTTGATTGCCTTCATTGAGAAGCACTGACTTCCTTCGTTGGACTCCGCCCCCCCCTCATCGTCATTCTAGAAAGCACACACCTTATAGAAAGTCCTTTGGGTAACTTGATCACTAGCTGTGGAATCCGGGTCAGTTTCGTGTTCCCGAAAGGTCTGGTGGTTCTTCCATTGCTGTTTGCCATGTGTTGATTTGAGGGTGTTTCTCATGGCCAAGCAATGAATGAAGCACAATGCGGAAGAGAAGCTGAAGCTATACCGGACGGTCATTTGACTGAGTGACAAGCTGCTGGTCTACTACACGGACATGAGCACTCCTGGAAGAGACAAGGCACAAGGATCGCGTTTTACGAGGCATTCTAGGACACCATCATTTCGCAGCTTCGACCATGGAGCCAACCTCCCGGACAAACAGACCGCCGCCAGCGGACTGTTTATCCTTGCGATACAGCGGCTATGGAACAGTGGATGGGGGCGCTTGTCCAGAGCAACCAATCTGGCAGTAGCAGCTTCGCGATTCGCTCGTCCAAGTAGTGGTTGCCCAGAGCTGACTAGTAACGTGACACACCTGGGCCATCAAAGCTAACATATCAAACTCCTGATTAAAGAAAACCAATATTTGCTTTTCAATTCCATTTTTTCTCACAAGTGCACCCTCTTCATCCGTGGTGGCTCTAGGTTGCTTGGGCCACAATTTGGTACCCGACCAATTTCCGAGAACAATAGCTAGCGTAGCGGCGCCAAACGCAAACATCGCAACTACAATGCAATTTTGAGCAAACAAATAACATCATAAGCGCAACAGACAGTATAGGACGCAGTCAAAAAGCCAAACCTAGTTTCTGCAATATATAAGGCGACATTGCGAACTAGCAGAACTCGGCCGTTGAAGGAAATGAGCCGGCCGCGCACTACGTAATGAGCTTTCGCACCCGTCGCAACAAAACGCAACCCAAAGTTCTGTTTCAGCATCAAATCAAGGCCATGGCTGCAGCTGCAGAGTCACTCCCTCCACGGAGTCAAGCTCAGCCTGGAATGTCTCAAGGGTATGCCAGTGAACCCGCGATCCCGGGCCTCTTCACCTCGCAGCCACTCATCATCGACATGCTCGAGACACATTCGTCACAGCTGCAGCAGGACACCGTTGACGAATGCGTGCCCTTCCTAAGCGGAGAAGAGCATGCAGGAAAATGTAATCAGCACGGCATCCCCCGCCTGGACAAACAACGCCACGTCAAGTTTCTGCACAAGCAGCTTGGCAGGCTCCCGCCGCAAATGGCAGCTGCAGATCCCAGCCGGCCGTGGTTTTTCTATTGGTGCCTCGCAGCGTTGACTCTCCTGGGAGAGGATGTGAGCCCCTATCGCGAGCGGCTGGTCGAGACTGTGCGCCCCATCCAGAATGTCGGCGGCGGCTTTGGAGGAGGGTTCGGCCAGGATTCTCACTTGGCGACCACATATGCCACCGTGCTCGCGCTCATGCTCGTGGGTGGAGAAGAGGCGTACAAGGTGGTCGACAGGCGTGCAATGTGGAAATGGCTCTGCTCACTGAAGCAGGCTGACGGAGGCTTCCAGATGGTCGTAGGAGGCGAGGAGGATGTACGGTACGTGTAACCCATACTTGCCTGTGCGGCCTGTTCTCGCGCCGGGCGGAGAGATGCCGAGGAGCGAGGATATTCGACTAACACGAGATTTTCTTTTTTTTTTGTTTGGCAGAGGTGCGTACTGCGCATCAGTTATCATTTCACTGCTCGGGATTCCTCTCGAGACGTCACCCGACTCACCTGCATACGCCGCCGGCCACAAAGACCTTTTCAGCGGTCTCGGAGAGTGGGTAGGCAGATGTAAGTACCCTGAGACCTGGACGTTCTCGGCTTGCCACTGACGTATGACTGATACTATTGACAGGCCAAACGTACGAAGGAGGCGTGGCTGCAATCCCGGGAATCGAGGCACATGGGGCGTACGCCTTCTGTGCCCTCGGGTGTCTCTCCATCTTGGATGCTCCGCATCGTTCCATACCAAAGTAAGTGGCGACAGGCTTCTTTCTGTTGTGGCCACACGCGTCGAATTGTCCTAGCTACAGCTGGTGTTGCGTGATATACATGCGGAAACTAACCATTCTCTAACTGGAAGGTACATGAACATGCCACAACTGATCGCGTGGCTGTCTTCCCGCCAGTACGCACCAGAAGGCGGCTTTTCTGGTCGCACGAACAAACTTGTGGATGGCTGCTACAGTCACTGGGTTGGGGGATGCTGGCCGCTCATCCAGGCCGCTCTGAGCGGGCCGAGCAGTGGCGAGGCCAGATCCGCAGACCAGCAGGCTGCAGACACTGGCAGCCTTTTCAGTCGCAACGGGCTAATTCGGTATATTCTGTGCTGCTGCCAGGACCAGACCCTTCGGGGTGGCTTGAGAGATAAGCCGAGCAAGTAGGTTGCCTCGATGACACTCGCTTATGCTGGTTCGTGATGCATTAACGTTTGTGCTTGCTTGACAGATATTCAGATGCCTACCACACATGCTACGTACTGTCAGGTCTTAGTTCCGCGCAGCACAAGTGGACTTTGCGGGCTGCGCGGCCAACCGGTTCTGCTGGCGGCTCTGACGAGTGGGAAGCTCTGCCATACGTCGAAGACGAGCAAGTATTCAACGAAGATGACCGAATTGGAACTACGCATCCCGTATACGTAATACCTCAGCACAAGGTCGAAGCCGCGAGGGAGCATTATGCTTCTAGGACGGGATTTTAACGCCAGCCAGGCCAAATGCTGTTCACTTGGCGACACCACCGGAATCGGCGGTGCGGAATGTTTGGCTAGACAGCCAGCCACGGATACGTTCACGAAACCGGAGGTACCGAATTACAAAGGTGCTAAGTTTCCCCGCTACTGAATTCAAGGCTGCATTAACGAACCGGTCGCGAATGGTGGAAATTGTCAATAATAGGCCCTGTTTCGAATATTTTCATCATGCCATTCGCCAGAAGACAGCTCACTTGCATGGACGCATCTAGGTGGGCGGCTTGCCTTAGCTACATATGGCCAACGCATCAAAACATTGGGGCAAGTTAAATTATCCAGGAAACGGAGTGGAAGGATAAGCGGCCGGAGAGGGACTCTGACAGCCACAGAATCTGGTGTACGACTACGTGACCGAATGGGGAAAAGAAGGAGAAAGGAAAAGTGCCAAATGTTTACCTGCATCCGAGAGAGTCCACTATGCACAAAATGAGAAGTGACGAGACTTCTTGGGCTGACCAAGTAAGACGCCGCGCAAAAGAAAAATACCTTTTGGCCCCCTCCCGTGAACCGAGTGACGGGATAGACAATGCGAGGGCTCGATTCGGGAAGGAAGACAAGTACTCCTTCCACGGCAAGGGGGCTGTATCTCACCCGCTGTGCAGTTGTGGCGGACGTTGAGTCAGGATCTGCAGGCCGTTGACGAGCTGGAGCACGCAAACTAATAAACATTTCAAATGCATTATGCAGGGTGTGCCCCGCCATGAAAAGGCAGAAGAAATTACCAAGAGAGGAACTCGAAGATGCGAAATACTTCCAGAAAGCCATGTCGCGCTATCGCCAGCCTTCTCGTCGCCCCCGCGACTCGCCGTGGAGTGCAGAGGGTGGATGGATGGCAACCTGCCGGGTTTGTTGGGGGTGTCTCATCTGGCCGACCTAACCCAGGAAATAATATCGAGCCTGCTGCCACACACACTGGCCGGCTCGTGGCAAAGGACAAGGCAGCGCAGGACGAGAGCCGGGTGTTTTGGGGCTGCGAGGTGGACAGTCGACGCAGCGGCCAGGCAAGACGGGGCCGAGCCACTGCATTTAGTGCGGCGAGGCCGAGTCCTTTTCTGCTGGGGGTGATGCGCTGGCAACTCTACTATGGATTCTGGAATAGGATTGTACAGTTGATATAACCTGTTACTAGGAGGAGATTGTAGTTTGCCCGCCTTGAGTCGACGAACCCAGCTGCAAGCACTTGGTGTCCCAAGTTGTGAAGGTAGAGGCAGGACGTGAATAACGAGGCTGGCATAATAGAAAAGGACTGTCTCTTGTACGTGTTGCATATGTTTTTTTTTTCAAGTTGTGCAAGTGGACCAGCGTATGGTTGGTTACCATTAATAAGGAAGAGTGCCGATTGTTTACGACAGTAGGGGCAAAAGGCGGCGGGCTGGGCTGGCTGCCGAGTGGCGTGGCATCGCTATCTACCGACATGGGCGTCTCGGATTGGGGGCACCTAGAAAGCCCGTGTACTTGAGCGTCCAAGCAGGCTGGGGACGTTGCCAGAGTAGTTGATGACGGCAATGTGCATTTCGTGCTACGACGATACGTTGCCATTGCATCGAGCCCGGCCGCATACAAGGCCGGCCCAAGCAGGCGGCGGCGCTTTCTGGTGGCGAGTGAGTGGTGGTTACTGCGGACACCCTCGTTTGCTAGGTTTTTGATGGTGTTATTTTTTCCCTAAACGACGACGATTATGGATTGCGATGGAGAAACAAATGGAGATGCCCGGGGGGCGCGATACAGGAGTCTGACCTGCTCGCGCGCAATGGCTCGCAGCGAGCCTGGGGTTGGTGGACAGTTGGTATGATGGCGCGGTGCAGGCATTTCCGTGCCATTGACGCGGCCATGGGTTGAATTTCGGGTTTCTGCAGAGTTAATGGCTTGGTGTGAGAGGAAGCGCGTTGAATATCGAAGCATGCCAGGCTGGAAGCCAATGACTCGAGGCGTGGAATAACGCTTTGTTCGACTGCTGGCTGCTGGCTGCTGGCTGTTGTTTGCCCCTCCAGGCCCCTCCTTGTTGACAGACAAGCACCCCTCCATTTGATGCTGTATTAGTGCTTTGGTGTTTGTGCTATGGTGGTCCAGGCTGGCCTACAGGCTACAGGTACTTCTGCACCGTCTACAGTGGAGGCAAGGACTTTCCCACCGCTGCCCCTCACCTGCAGCAACCATTGAGAGGCTAATAAATTCCCTAGCCTCTTCCCATCTGCAAACACACGCCCTTGCAGCAATCCCACGCCCCCCCAAAGGGCTTCACAAATCATCTCGCTGGCAATTTTTTTTATTTACTTTTTCCGCCAACGCCTCGCCAAGCTTCAACCTCCTAGTTATCCACTGACGGGTACGCTACACAGAGCTCGCAGCATTGCTGGACCACCGCACTAACGAACCAGACAGGATGAATTGGCGCCTCATGGAACACGCGGAAAAAGAGGCAAGCCCAAAGAAACATCTAGAGCAAAAGAGTATTCTTAGCATCATCCAAACGTGGGGTCGATGAGATGACGGGCGCCTAGATGAAACAATCGAACAGACCCTCCCTCTATATTGAATGCTCCGGTGTACGAACGGCCCCATGCCGGCGCCTACACCTCTTGCTTTGAAAGAGCCGAAGAGATATCCAGAAGAACACGGTGACTGCACCAGCACACGCACCAAATGGCGCCAAATAATACCCAAAACAGGCATGCAAGTCCACCGCCATTCGGAATTGCCCACAATGGAACCGGCTGCTGTGCCTGATTCGCTCAATGGCAGGCCTAATTAATAACACCGACATGCATTCACTGCGTGCCCACTCCAGCCATCGAACAACCGATTCCCTACTGCTGGGCCTCGCCGGGGCCATCTGGCGTCGTCGACCGTGTTGTCGTGGCTCGAGGACTCATGTAACAACAGCTAAATGCCAGCACGTCACGTCAGCACAGAGCCAAAAGGCCCTCATGCCCTTCAACAGCCTGTTTGCACCTAGTGGCATGGCCGGCTCGTTATGCCAGCTTGTGTTCGGGGTATGCACTCATAATACCAGACACTAATAACTAGCGCATGTACATGTCTTTTCAGCTTCAAGGTGCACATTCCTCCTTGTACAATGATGAAGCAACAATAAAAGACCGAGTCAGCAAGCATCAAGCCAATCTGCAAAATACGGCATCTTCTTGGTCGTCGCAAAGGGTGCAAAAGTAAAAAGCACAGCCTACCAATTGCAATTGAGCGTCTGAATTCAACACGTCATATCCATGGCCAGACTACGCGCATTATACTTTGGACATACGTTCTGTGATCATGGCATTTTCATCTGCACAAGTGGCTACACTTGTTGCACATACTTGTACATATATCGGTGCCAGCTCCATGGGACATGACGATCAGCGCTGGCAGCGCCGCCGACGTCCAAGCGGCCCTCTTGCTGTGTTGCTGGCAATTGACCCCGCGCGCCACACGACGCCTTCATTTCCATTGGCACATGGTGAAGTCGCAGCCCTTGAGGCGTGCCTGCACACATTTGGCTGTTGATATCATACCCAGCAGCACTGCCAACACATCATTGCATCTGGGCGGGGGTTGAGGGCTCAGACAACAGGCACCACCATTGACACGGCTGCCTCGCGACACCCCTCCATTGACAGGGCAGCCAATCATATGTGCCTTGCTCACCGGTTTCTTCCCTCAGAAAGGAACGAGGCGGCCATACGCTTTGCCGCCACCACCATCCGCCTGCTGGTGTATCACGACAGAACCTCATCTCAACCTCAGGTTAGTGAGGCGGACCCTGTTTTTGCCTGCAGGAAAGAGACGTGGGCTGATGGCACAGTATCAAAACAAAAACAAGAAAGGGTCCAATGGCACGACCGCACCCCCCAGTACAGGACGTAACAGCGCCGGTGCCAGCACCAGTCCAAGCTAGCGATCCACACTGAACCCACCTCCCAGCCACTTTCCACAGGCTGTTCATGCACAAACTTTTGGTTAAACTACGGTGGATGGAGGCTTGGAGGGGAATAGAGGGCCTGCCTGTGCTGCTCACCGACCTCGACCCGTTCGTGTGAGTGCATGTACATACAACTCCGGGCCCTTGTACATACATACGCTGGCCAGACCCGGCCGGGGTGTATTGTACATCAACCCCGACCCTCGACCGGCCACTGGCGGTCCATTGCTGTCAGTCTGGTGCCGAGTTGAGGCCAGCCCATTGATTTGGCGTGTCCCTCCTGATATTGCACCGCTGCAATAGCTGACCACTGTTTGGAAAAGTATGGAGTCTGTGGTCGTGCAAGGGTCGCCAAACTTAGCACTGCCAGCCCCCCTGTCGGTGTTCCCCCTCCCCGCTAGATTGGGACAGGATCTCTGGCGATACGCCAGTCCCAGGAATCCGGCCAGTCGGTAGTGCCAATTGAGCGAGCACTGACGGGATCATCTCAACGCCGCACAGGCTGTCAATTGGCGTCCAAACATGCGGTATTACTTGAGCACGGCGGCAAGAGCGGGAACAGCACTGGGCATATACCATGGTGCTCAGAGCAATACATGTCGGCAACTAGGCAACTACACATGCACGAAACTCCGCTACTATGAGAAAAGGCCCGGCGTAGGCCTTGCAACCTGCGATGTCTACAGACTCTGCCTGCATTAGCGGCCAGTTAGACAGAGATCTTTTGGGGTCGGCTTTGCAGTGGCCTGCCAGGAACTATATGCCGTCTCGCAAGTCGCTTGCAGCGATCATGCCAGAACGTCTGATGAAGTAACCGGGCAGGCATCCCGGCCACTGAGTGGCCACTTATTAGTCGGCCTTCAGTGGCTCCAAGTCGCCACCATTACACCACGAGCACCACAACAGACCGCGTACAGACAGCCATTTCTGGCAGCTGCATAGGAAGCCGTATTGGCAGTGGCCATTTTTATTGCCCAGCCAGCTTCGCCAGCCCGCTGGAACCACCTATACACTGTACCAACTGCCAAACGGCCCCATTGAAGTGGTGGGCTTTGTCCAGTTGGTCTGCAGGAAAGATGACCGCTAGCTACCGAGTCTCTGCTTGGGGAATCTGTATACCAAGAGACAGCATCGCAAAAGGATTGCAGACAAGAGGCGGACGGCTTGCATCATTCGCATTGGCATTCATTCTTGTCAAAATGGGAGCAATTACAACCGCGCCAACCACTGGAAGCTAGGCACGATACCCATATTCATTCTCAAAGCTCACATTTCCTGTGCCTTTCTGCGCTGGCCGACGCGACCTGCCCTTGCCATGCGCCGCGGTGGAGCGTCCTAGGCCCAGGTGGCCGTGTATCAACTGGCAACCAGCTACGCCAACACATCAAGATGGGTCACACTCAGTCGAGAGCCGCAGTCGCCTGCTCACCATTTTCCGATTTTCCTGACTGGCCTCGTTCTCTCTGCTCTGGCTGCATCTGCCCGCCGCGCACTGTCATAGTTTGCACGCCCCCCTCTGTATACCCCCCCGGTGCGCGCTAAATACTCATGATGATAATGCTGCACCGATTTGCAAATTAAAATAACCCTGCGCTACTGCACATACCGTTGGTTTGTGTGTGCTGTACTTTTTCCTTGCTGGAACCCTGAATCGCTTACATATATACACCTCTTCCCCCGATCTTCCGCTTCCACGACACACTCTACCGACCTCTTTCCTCACTCTTCGCTTCTCCACGCTGCCAGTGTTTTTACTCGGCTTTTCTCTTTTTACCTTGTTGATACTTTTCAACTCACTTTTCGTTTTCGTCTTGTTTATCCATCGACGTTTAGGTGCTCGCCTGGTTCCCTTGCCTCAACACGCCGAGCGCAAGTCCTGCCCCAATTGGTGGAGCAGAGACTAGAACTAGACTGCCCACGCCAACGCACACGCACAAGGTCCCTCCACCCCGAGGCTGGCCAAGTACACCAGACTCCGAGGCAACGCTGAGAAATTCTCTGCGGCCGGCTTTGTTTCTTGCGGCATTTCATTCTTTTACATTCGCAGACGGTGATTCTCCAAACCGTCTTTCACAATGGGCGGCTTTTACATGCAGTACCTGGAAAGTAAGTTACCAATGGCAATCCTTACACTTCATCACCACTGCCGGTCATCGTTCTCGGCGGAGGCTCAAGCAACTCGTTTGGTTCGGAAGCGCCCACCTTTTCGCAAGAAGCCGAGTGCAACTGTGCCTGCTTCTTACTCGATGTGTTTATATCAATTTTCAGGTTACACAAAAACTAACCGAGTTTTCTTCTCTCTTCAATAGGTCTTTGCCGTCGCCGCGGATGGACGGACCCTGCCTACAATTGCTACCGCGACCCCAATGGCTTCACGTGCCTCGTCCTTGTTAATGGTCGCGAGTACCAGACGGATCTGTCATACGAGTCCGACATGCTAGCCCAAGAAAATGCCGCCATGCGTGCCTTTATGGTCTGCCGAAACTTCTCCGTCAACGGAGGCATGCTGGCCCGCAATGGCATTGTCCAAGGCCTCCCTGCCCCAACAGAGAGCAGTCGCCGACGAAAGAGCCGCCACACCTCCTCGCGAGACAGCTCTGACCACAGCAGCGGCGGTCGGCGATCGGGCCACCACTCGAGTAGCAGCTCGACTGCCTCGTTTGACTAAACCACCAGACAAATTTCCCTCATCGACGGTGTTCATTGTCTCGTTTACATGCGGGGTGGGTGTGATGTATATGGCGGTGGAGACTTGAACCTTGTCTTGCTGCGGGCGTGTACAAGGCTTCTGGCAGTAAACGGCAGCCACATCTCTTTGCGAACCCGGCCTCGGTGTCACAAGAGACTGGCAAATACCCCGCGAAAAAAACAAAAACAAAAAAAAAGCAACGCAAGCCTTCTACACGTGGTTGAAAGACTTCACAGCGTTCCAGCATTATGGAATACCCGTGGCTTGCTCTGCTGCTATGCTAGCTGGACACAGCAAACCCTTGTCGACGTGGGACAGAACCCATGGATGGACCCAAAAAGGACGGATATTTGAATCTTTGGACGAATGCGACGAATTAAAGAAAAGCAACGAGCGATCCGATCGATGTTATGCCATCTACGACTTTATGACGAAACGAAACGACTACTTTTAGACTTGTTTATTTCCTTTTCTCTCTTCACTCAAATCTTACGATGTCAATGTTTTTATTTTTCTTATGAATGATGTTCTTGTTCCCTGGCCCAAATTTGAATGGACGGCCACTTTTCTCTTTCTTGCACATTGCTTTGTTGTATTGTTGTCTCTTGAAAGTCCTGGTTGCCCCCTTTCGGTCCTCTGATGGCAGAAGATGGATGGGAGAGGCACAAATATAAAGAATATGTTTTGGACGAGAAGATGATGAGAATACAACATATGACGAAATTTGGGATTTTCAACAAATGAACTAGGATTATATACTACTACCCTTCTTTAGCTAATAAGCCTCTTCTTCTATTAGAGCGGCCTCTGTTTTGGTGCCCTTCTTGGTTGGGCGGTGGTGATGTTTAAAGCGAGATGCGATTTGGGCACTAACGTAGTGTACCATCAGTTTATGATTGTAATGTGTGGATGAGGTGGATTCATTGGTTGCAGACCATGGATGCAAGGGAGCTTTTGGGCGCCAACATGGCTGTACGAGTTGGAGGGGTGTGCATGCAACAGGCAAGTCAAATTTGCGTGTCCCGGTAGGCTGGGACCAGCTTTGCAGCCACGACACGCACGCACGGGGATTTTTTTTCTCGATTTTTTTTTTCCTTTGGAGGCGACTCGGAATGTCTGCGAGCCGCCAGTTTTATTGCGGCGACGAGCTTCGGCTCCGCTTGGTGGTGCAGCAGCCATCCTGCCATGCGGAGGCACGCAGAGGGCTGCATCATGTGCTGGTCATGCATACATGCGTTAAAGGTTGCAGGGGCGCATTCATCTTGCATTATTTGTCGTTTCGCTCGATTGACAAGGCCCGTCACGATGCGGTGCATCGTTGCTCGATTTCACACCCCATCGTGGGCCGTGTCGGGTCCATGGAGGGTTACTCTGAACAACACACTGTAACAAGGCAGCAAGTCATCAGGCGGGCCACCACACAGTACAGAGTTTTTGTGATGAGTCGCCTCCGATAAATCCAGGTGCCCAAGTGGCAACAGGTGACGGAGCAAGTCCCCAAGGCTGGCTAGCCTTGGGGGTCGCGACGAGACGTGGCCAGGCTAGACTGTATATAGGCGATGAAGAAAAAATACAAGACAAAACGTCAGCATTCGGGCCAGTTTTATGCGACAAACACGGGAAGGAAAATGGGGGAGGGGTGCGTGTATTTATTTGCCAAACAGCCACCCATCAAACGTCGACGGCGATACGCACTGGGAAGATACAAGTACTTCTGGCGAGGCGAGGCGGGGCCGAGCGACTACACCACTCCAAGAACCAGTTCGGCAAGGCTGTGATTGGAGGCCGCCACAATGTCGTTTCTATTCGTCGTTTTCGATCTACAATGACGAATTAACAAGAGAGAAAAAACACCAAGTCGGTGGCTTGATGTTAGTTAAGCCGAAGAACACCTGTGCTAAGACACAAGGCAAGCCCTTCGTTGCGCAGGTGACTGAGCCAAGCCGTGGTGGCTGCAAGCCATCGTATCAGAAGCACTAGAGGGAGCCGCGAGATATAGTAGTAAACTACCACTAGGACAAGACTCTGGGTGAGACAGATCTGGTGTTTCCACAGCTCTATGCAAGTTCCAGATCCCCAATGTCTGATCACCCCCAGCCGTTGCCAGTTGGTGGCGTGCGCCGACAGAATGGAGACGCTCAGCCCTCTTTGGTCCAGCTTTGCGTGAGAATCGCTTTTGTCGTTGCAATAGGAGAGATGTAAAAAAACCAAACCCCTTGCCAGAAAGCAGGATTTAAAGCGAGTCTTGAAAATACTATAGTTTGGACTTTTTTTCCTGCGGATATGCTGGGTATTCTGCTCCTTCCTCGTAGACGCTGATGACGACATGGCAAACGCGCTCGCTTACTGTGACGAATCAGCAGAGTGCTCCGGTCCGGCGCAAATTCCCACCCATTTCCATGAAAAGATTTTTTAAATGTATATCGAAGCTGTCTATTGAAGTGCCTTGAGAGGTATCATCTCTAATGTCTGTTTATATATATTGAACTACGTCAACATGGGAGCTCCAGGCGCAAACGGCATCGTCAGTAACGGGCATACAAACGGAGCGCGATTCGATACCTCTCGGCCTCCTCACCATTCATTTCGTGGAAAGGAGGATCTGATTGCAAACGCAGACCAAGAGCAGGGGTTGCCTCAACAGAAGCGAGATACTGTCAATCACGACGGTCCATTCCATCCAACAGAGCTTCATGTCGTCCAGTCTCCAGCGTCGAGCATCCTTGCAGCGACAAACGGCCCTGATGACGACACCGCTCTAGATTTATATGATTTTGAAGAGCTCGAATTCGATAACGCAGATTTTGAATTGAATTTGTTAGCTGCCCGTAATCTGGTGGAAGAGGCAAAGTCGCCCGAATTTCCAGGCTTAGTCGAGGACCTCTGGCCATACGTTAGCCTCACGCCCTCGCCAGACGACCAAGAGCCGCCGCGCAGCGTGCTCCTCGAGTTTGACAATGCTTCCGTCGCGACAATGATACCGATGTTCGATCCGACGCTACAGTTTTCTCCACCAAACTCGGCCTCGCCGGCGGTCGACGAGAGCAGCAGCGGCGGCAAAGGTGCCGACGACGAAGTCAGCTGGGACTATATAAACAGCGAGCTACAATATACATGTACAGATAACGTGTCCAATTGTTCCAAAGACGCTATTACGGCCGGCAGTGCGAGTCACTCGTATGGATTTCCGCTAGCGACGCCTCCGTCCACGGCCGCGTCCCTCCCTCCCGCGGGGATGCTTCTCCGGCCGTACAAAGCCTGGTTCCATCTCCGAGAGATGCTGCAGGCCAAGGAATCCATGTACAGGAACCAGCCCGCCGTGCGGTTCGAGTTTTTTGCCCGGGTCCTCTACACGCGCCGCGAAAACTTTGAGAAGAAGCAGCTCTTCCAGCTGCGCGACCTCTTTAAGCTCTCGCCGCCGTACATTGCCGGAGTGCTGCGGGACTAGGAACACGGAGACTCGGTGGATGTCGCGGCCAGGCAGCTGCTGAAGCGAAACGACCCGGCCGTCAAGTGCTACTGCCGGTGCACGCTGCAGAGGGACGCGCGCGCGGAGCTGGGGTACTCGCTGGTTTTGATGACGATTCGGGAGACCAAGTGGAAGGAAATCATGGCGGCGATGGATTTCTTGGGACGTAAGGACTTGGACGACGCGCAGATTTGTTCACCATACTAAAAAAAATTGTATAGGGGACAAGGACTGGTCATCCTTGACTTGTATCTATTGCTGTCCCTTTGGCTTAGCTCTACTAGTTCTAGATATAAAAACTTTATAACTTCTATAAATCGCAAACGACACACGTCTAATGTAATGGCTCCATCATGTATTTTACTCTGGTTTTTCTTTTCTTTTCTTTTCTTTCTACAAGTGTGAACCGGCGACTTTCAAGTGCGGCACGATGCGGCCCTGGGCGACGGTGCGCAGCTCATCGAGGTCATGCTGCGACAGGCGCGGCGTGTCCCCGCGGCGCCGCTGCCAGCTCTCGTCCGTCTCGACGAGGGCGGCGCCGTCGTCGGCGCCGGTCGGGTCGACGAACTGGTACGAACGGTACTCGCAGTTTTTCCAGCTCGTAGCTAGACGCACGTTAGTTTTTTTTTTTTGATCTTTTGTAACATTTCGCGCGTTTGCTGGGCATAAGAGAGGGATGAAGGGGGAGGGGGTTTGAAACTTCCGGGGCCGGGTTCACAACATACCGTTTCCGTTGGGGATATCCTGAAACTCGTCCGTCAAAAAGTGCAGAAACGCACCGTGCGTCACCACCACGATATGCGCCGCCGCGTCGTCCTCACCCGCCGTCATGTCCCGCAGCGCGCGCCGCGCCTCGCGCGCCCGCGCCTCAATCTTGTCCTTTGTCGGCTCAAACGGCGTGTCGCCCATCTTGTCGGTCCACAGGCCGTCGCGGACCTGCGACAGGTCCACCTTGTCGTTGCCAAACTCGTCGGCCAGCCGCGCCACCGACGAGCCCGTGTCCGAGGGCTCGTCGGACAGCTCCTGCAGCGTGTCGAGCGCGGTGATGCGGCGGCCGTCGTTGTCAGTAGCAAAGGCGAGGAGGCAGGTGTAGAGCGTGCGGCGCATCGGCGAGGCGACGAGGCGCGTGACGGCGGCGTGATGGGGAAAGGCGGCGCGCAGGTCGCGGCACTGCTGCTCGCCGAGCGGCGTCAGGTCCGGGTCGCGTATCGACTGGTTCTCGACGGAGAGGTTGTGGTAGCCCTGGGCGTGGCGGACGAGGTGAATGGTGGGGGTCATGATGGGCTGGGTTTTGGTGATGGTTGGTGATGGAGGCTTTTTTTTCTTCTTTGTTTCTTAGTGAGGCGTGGTGTAGTGTTTGTTGATACCCTCTTGTTGGGGCTGTGATTCCAAGGAAATGGTGGGAAAAGTATATAAAAGATGTTATTCGTAGCTTGTAAGTTTTAAGAAGAAGAAGACGAAAAGAGGAAAGTATTATAAATCAACAAAGCCGGTTTTTCTTGAAAGTCGGGTGCCACCGATCTAGTAACCCCTCCTCGTACATATTTCTTCAATTAATGCGGGCCAACGGGAACAATACCGCCTTGTTCGTTCTTTTTTTGTATCCAGGTACGCGGATGATAGGCCAGAGCAAAAAAAAGCCTCTCCGAAGACGGCCACGGTAATGGATGGTGGGTGGGTGTAACTGTGACTTGTGTGACTCGAAGCTAAAATAAACCTGTACTGAAGAAGGCGCGCAGAGCAACAACGGTCCTTGCGCCACAGGTCGTGACGCGGGGCGCAAGTTGACAGGTGCACGATCCGGGGGCTGGGGGGACAATTTATTATACCCAAAGATGATAAAAGGTCTATTCAGAATTATGCAACATTCACAATATCCAATGCAGGGGCGCGCGCGTGCGACAGGTTCCAGGCAGAGAGACGAGGCCAAGAGCACGGCAAGCCACGCATCTGAGCGCCTGCACCCCGCTGCACCGACGCAAACTTTGGGTGGCATGGCTGACTGCTCAGCTGCCAAGCACCCGAGGCAAGAACAATATCTAGCCCACGGGAAATTGGGTTATTGATGGTGGCCATGAGCTCGAAAAAGCAAAAGACAGACAGTTTGCCAATCGGCGCGGGGTGGCTGGCGTGGCTGTGCTGGTAACCGCTCTTCAGGCAGCCATGGCTGCCCCCAACCCGCCCCGGGACAGCCGCAACCGGCGGGCGTTATTACTGGCCCCTCAACCCGCCTCCAGCTATTCCCGCAGGGACCTACCTAGGCACCGACCTACAGAGGGCTTCAGCGAGCCTGGGCCGGTTTTCAGGCGGCAAGCATGGGCCCTTAGGCCCCAAATATGCACTCGCCAGGGTCCCTGTCCAAGTCCAGACCAAAACATCTCGCCCTCTTCGTCGCTTTGCTCCTTTGATGCCATTCTTCCATTCACCATTCACTTTCGACTCGACATCCCATTCCGCTCTCGCCATGCAGCAGCGGGGGCCCGCCGTCTTCCTCTAATTCACTCTCCTTCACTCCCCTCGCTCTTTCGATTGCCATTTCTTCTTATCGCCCACCTTTACTCTCCGAATCATGGTCGCTGTACTAGCGTATTGCGTCGTCGTCGTGGCCGGCCTGGCGGGCGCCTTGGGTGCGACGCCGCCGCGCAACACTCATGGCGCTGAACCGGTGCGGAATGTGGCAATTATTGGTACGTTTCAATCAGTTTTACTGATGCCTGTGTTCGTTTGGCATGTTGGATCTGGAAACATCGGGATGCCGCCTAGCATGTGACAGTGACATCCTTCCCCCACGAGGAGTACCGATGTCGACAACAAGCACCCCCCCAAAAACAGCATTGCTAACATGGGCTCTGCATCATAGGAGCTGGAGCGGCCGGTGCATCGGCTGCGTATCATCTGAGCCAGTACGCACGCGACGAACAACTCCCAATCAACATTACCATCTTCGAAAAGACACCCCGCGTCGGCGGCCGCACTCTGACGGTACACGCCTACCATGACCCGACGACGGGCGAGCGACCGGTCGAGCTTGGCGCATCCATCTTTGTCGCAGCCAACCGCATCATGTACGATGCCGCGCTGCTCTTCAACCTGACGCTCGGCGACCCGATGCCGTCCAACAAGGGCGACCTGACCATCATCTGGGACGGCGAGAACATCGTCTTTGAGACGACCGAGGGCGGCAGCTCCTGGTGGTGGGAAGCGGCGCGCATGTGGTGGCGCTACGGCATGAGCCCCTACCGCGTCATGAGCCTGGTCAAGACGGTCGTCGCCACGTTTCTGAAGCTATACGAGCCGCCGTTCTTCCCCTTTCGCTCCCTCACGCAGCGTGCCTACGAGCTCGGCCTAGAGCGCGTCACCGGCGTTACCGGCGAGCAGTTCCTGGCCGACGCCAAGATCAACGAGGATTTCTGCCGGCACGTCCTGCAGCCGGCCACCCGCGTCAACTACGGCTCCAATCTGGCGCACATTCACGGGCTCGAGACCGTCGTCTCGTTTGCGACAGACGGGGCCGTGGCCGTCCATGGCGGGAACTGGCTGATATTCGAAAAGATGATTGAGGCTAGCGGTTCCAAGCTCTACCGCAACGCCACGGTCGAGGCCATCGACTTCCAACCCGAAGGCCCCAACAGCGTGGCGCGCGCGCTGAAGAAGTATGCCATCTCCGTGGTGGGAGGCAACCAGACCGACCAGACCGCCTTTGATGACATCATCATCGCCACGCCCTGGCAATACAGCGACATCTCTGCAGGCAGAGGCATCATTACGCATAAAATCGACGATATTCCCTACAAGGAGCTGCACGTTGTCTTGTTTACGTCTCCGTATAGGCTACGCACCGACATGTTTGGGCTGCCGCGCGGCGGCACGCCGCCGTCAAACGTCTACACGACTCTCAAGGCAGGTGTTGATGCGGACCCGGATAACGTGGTGGGCGAGACGGGCTTCTTTTCCTTGAGCACGCTGCGGACCGTGGTGAACCCGGCGACGCAGCAGACCGAGTACCTGTACAAGCTCTTTGCGCCCAAGGAGGTGGCGCCCGCGTTCCTGGACAGCTTCTTGGACAGCGACTGGAAGGACAAGCACGAGGTGTCGGAGGAGCAGGAAAAGGTCATGGACGGCGGCGGCGCGGAGCCGAACAAGGTGACGTGGTACCACATGGAAAAGTTCCACCCGTACCCGGTCGAGTTCCCGCGGGTGACGTTTCAGGACCCGATTGTGGGCAACGGCATCTACTACACATCGGGCATCGAGAGCTTCATCTCGACCATGGAGACGAGCGCGCTGATGGGCAAGAACGTGGCGCGGCTGCTGGCCGACGATGTCGCGGGTAACGCGGGGAGCGGCGGCGCGTACGTGACGCCGCAGCGGCCCCCGACGAGGGCGGAGCAGCAGCGGCAGGATTTCTTCCAGAGCATGGAGAATGAGTTGGACGACATGATGATGACGGATGAGCTGTAGGGGAGTGGCACCAGGGTGTCTTGGGGGTGGAATCCCCCCAAGGCAGGTTGGATGGGGCATGGTTGGGTTTTTTATGAGATGGGAGTATGGGTTTGGAGTATTGCGGGCTTTCTATTTCTTTGGTTTTTTTTTTTCTTTTTTACATTCCTTTTTTCACATCTTTACATAGCAACATATTCCCCAAGTAGACTGCAAGTTAGTCCAGTCAGCGTTTGATAGATTGTCAAATATACTCTCCTACTCATCATCGTTTGCACTAACAGGCTGTTTGCTAGGTAGTAACAGGGCAGCTAGAGAGAGCCCACAGCGGGTAGTTTCGGGGTGTGTGTGTGTGGCAAAGAAACACTTGGGCATTCAAGATTGTAGCGCCCGTTACGTCACCGGTTGGGGGATGTCGCTTCATTTTTTTATTTTATTTTTAGAGTTTGTTTGGCGCGCCACTGGGACAAAAGACAGGCACCAAAACAAAAAGCAGCAACGCGTCCAAGACGGTACAGCCGTGAGCTAGGTAGGCAGCAGGGCTAGGCAGCAGAGGGCAGAGAGCAATGGCTGCATATGATTCGCCAAGATGAATTTTCCCAATCCCCAAATGAATCAAGGGCTTCATAAGGCTGACTGGGGGGTAAAACGGTTCATTGGGGCTTGTCACAAGCCAGTTGACTGATTTTACTGTACCAGAGAGCTTGAACTTGGCCAGGCCCGTTGCTAGGCGGGGTGGCGAATAATTTGTTTTCCTTGCCTTGTCAACTCTGCCCAGCGTGCGCGTCAACGATGGATAATTCGTTACCTTTCACAGTACCATAGAGATAGTCAGTCTCTTGTGTGTGTGTGTGTGTGTCACAGACTACAATAAATCAGTCCCCTTTATTGCATGCATCACTGCATACCAAAGTGTTTGCGTCAGTCTTGGTCGCAGACCCTGGCCCCGCTAACTTATAAGACGTCAAAGCTACTGGCACCACTAACACAAGGCCTGCCTGCCTCTCTCTTCGCTGCCCCTCCAGCAACCATTTTGTTTCCCTCCTCTTCCCCCTCCATTCCCACTTGCACCCGGTCTCTGCGCATCGCTGCGAGGGCAAAAAGGACGACGTCGAAAAAGCCATTCCTACTCGAAACAAACGGAGAACCGATTCTTTTTCTTCTTGCCCGAAATTCTCGCCGTCGAACAACAGAATCGTGTGCCTTCTGCGCCGTAGCGACGACCAGATAAACACAACAAACAAAAAGCTTCACACCCCACCTTGGCGGACAGCATGTACGTCCTGCGAAATGGTAAGTCTACTACTGTCGATATCCGGCGAAACGCTGTGCCTCTGAATGCATTCTTTCCCTTTCCTTTTTTTCCCTCCGTGGCACAAGACTAGGTCGCTTATTGGGCCGCAGGTGCACCCATCACTATGTGTGCCTGCAGGTCCTCACATGCCATTGAGGGGTTGCCTTGCTGCAGGTCCCTTCCACCAGGCTGTCACCTTGAACCCCTCACTTTCTTGACCTGTGCACCACCAACCAACCAGCCACTTGCCTTCTTTTCTCTTTCGTTTCTCAGAAACATTGTCACCGTTTTACTAACTTGTCCCCCCAAGTTGGCAAGCTGATCTTCGGCTCCAGCGCCCAGGAATCCCTCATCGAGCTGCCCCAGGGCCAGCTCTACCTAGTCCGCCCCCTCTCCCCCAAGGGCTACTCGGAACTCATCTTCAAGGACGCCGCCATCCGCATCCGCCGCACGAATCAAGACTTTCAATACCAGCTCGTCGTCCAGCGCGCCTTTGAGGAGGGCGAGGAGGACCTTCTCGCCGAGGAAGAGGGCGACGACGCCGAAATCGACGCCCTCGCCAGCGAGCGCGACGAAAAGACGTTCCTGCTCGACGAGGCCCTGCACTTTCGCGTCGAGGCCCGCGACGGTGGCGACAGCGTCATTGCCTGGCGCGACCTGAGCGGCGACACCGGCGACGTCTACGAGTTTGTCTGCGACGCGACAGTCACGCCCAACCAGACCCAGCTCTTCCTGCGCGCCGCCCAGGAGTGCCAGTACGAGCGCAAGTACCGCAAGCCCAACACCACCGCCTCCGACGAGGACCTCGAGCAGTTTGAGTTCCACGAGGAGCTGCCCATCCCTCCCGCCAGTCCCATCAACAGCCCCTCCCTCACCCGCTCCATCGATTCTACCGAGTTCATGGCGCCAACCACCCCGAGCAAGCAGCGCGCTGCTGCCGCCCCCGCTGCTATCCCCGAGGAGCAGAGCAAGCCGGCCGGTCCTGTTTACGATGCCAGCAACCCGCCCAAGCCAAAGGAGATTTACGCTAGCATCGCTGCTGAGCTACACGTTTACGACCCCCAACCCGGCCACTTTGCCCTGGTCGATGACGCGGTAGTCGCAACCGTCTCCGAGGTTGGCAAGTGGGAGTACTGGCTTCAGATTGAGGGTCGGGAGCCTTGGCTGGGAACGCCCGTCGTTTCTGACTTTAGTCCCGTCTTTGACTTCCAGTTCCTTTCCTTCGTCTTTAACCACTTTAGCCCCGACGGCACCGCCCGTTCTTGGCTGCTGCGGTTCAAGGATCAGCCCACGCTGGAAAAGTTCCAGGAAGCCATCATGCAGGCCATCTGGGAGAAGCTCAACCAGACAAAGTGGGCCAAGATTCAAGAAAAGGAGCGTGAATACGTTCTCGACTCCATGGGTGATCTCACCATGGAAGACGCTCCTGGTGTAGAGGAAGAGGAAGAGGAAGAGGAAGAAGAGGAGGAAGAGGCCGACGACGAGGGCATTCGCAGCGACGCCCACGACAGTGACGAAGACGAAGAAGAGGAGCAAGAAAAGGGTGACCGTGAAATTAACTCACAACTTGCCGTTGGCTACAAGCACGACCGCTCCTTTGTCGTCCGTGGCTCCAAGATTGGCGTCTTCTCCCACACCGACGACAACCGCCTCAAGTTCTCCACCAACATTTCCAAGGTCACTACACCCAAGGGCAAGCTTATGAACCCCAAAAAGGTCATGCTTCATGGCGAGGACCGTGATCTTATCATCCAGAACAATGTCGACCCCAACAAGCTCTACCGCATGGATATCGAATACGGCAAGGTTGTTGATGAGTGGAACGTCCACGACGACATCCCCGTCGTCAACTTTGCTCCCGAAAACAAGTTCGCCCAGATGACGTCGGAGCAGACTTTCCTCGGTGTCTCCAACAATGCTCTATTCCGAGTCGATCCCCGTCTTGCTGGAAACAAGCTTGTTGACTCGGACATGAAGCAGTACGCCTCCAAGAATGACTTTTCTTCACTTGCCACCACCGAAAAGGGCTTCATCGCTGTTGCCAGCAACAAGGGCGATATCCGTCTCTTTGACCGTCTCGGTATCCGCGCCAAGACGCAGCTGCCTGCGCTCGGTGACCCCATCACTGGTATGGATGTCTCCGCTGACGGTCGCTGGATTCTCGGCACTACTCAAAACTACATCCTGCTCGTCGACGCCATGCAAAAGGACGGAAAGAACGAGGGCAAGTTGGGCTTCGAAAAGGGGTTCTCGGCTGACACGAAGCCGCGTCCGCGCCGTCTGGCCCTCACTCCCGAGCACGTGGCGCAGTTTTACCACGAGACGGGCAAGCCCATCAGCTTCACCCCGGCCAAGTTCAACGCGGGCGAGGGCGCCGAGGAAACGAGCATCATCACGGCCACTGGTCCTTACATTATTGAATGGAACCTCAAGCGTCTCCTGCGCGGCACCAAGGCGCCTTACAAGATCAAGCGCTACGAGGACGAGGTCAAGGCCGACGATTTCAAGTTTGGCTCCGACAAGAATGTCATTGTCGCCTTACCCAACGAGGTCAACATGGTGGCCAAGCAGAGCTTCCGCAAGCCCACCCGCGAGAGTATCATTGGCAATGTCCGTATTTCCTCTGGCGGCCACAGAAGCTCCTCGGCGAATAAGATTGGCACGCCTCTGAGTAGCCGATACAAGCTGGGCCGCGACGACATTGTGAATTCACCATATTAATTTCTTTTGTTTCTAAGTTTTCGTGAGCCCTTTGGGTCTCTGATTTTATGTCTTTTTGTTACTATTTCTCAGCCTTGAACGCGGTTTTTATTTGTTTCTTTGTTCTTCATATTTATTCGGAAAGGCAACAACATGTGGACATGAAAGTACGAAGCAGAACGGATGAACGAACGGGATGAACGGATGAACGGATGGATGGACGGATGGATGGAATGGATGGATGGAATGGAACGCATGGATGGAACAGATGAGGAAGAATCGGGGATAATTTTTTCGCCCCAGATACCACTATTTTCTTCAATTTAAAACATATTCTCTCGTTAGCTTGGATCTTGGCATGCTTTCTGTTGGTTCGAATTTATGATATTTGCAGAAACACTTTAGATAGAAACAGAATGCACCAACCCATGAAGCAGTATTCTAAAAATGCATCATTCATTAGCCTCGTGAAATGCTCGCTTACTGTGCAAGAATTGAAAACAAAAACATGTACATAAATCACACAATCTTAGACCAGCACAAACTGTCGCTCATTCGCACCAACCAGGGCCTCACCGTCCATGACCCCGTCGCAGTACGCCTCGCCCACCACTGTCCACTCGTCGCTGCCTTTGTCGCCCGGTCGCAGCATAATGGGCGTCGTCAGGCCGTGGAGCACAACGACGGCATCCCCCTCCCTGGCCTCCCCGGGGCCCATGCCGACCTGTCCCTCGGCCGTGCGAAACACGCGCCGGCCAATGTTGCACTCTAGGCTGCTCAGGAAGGCGGTCAGCTCTTTGCTTTTTGTAATGTCCGGGTCCAGGCCGGCCTTGCGGTAGTGCGCGTCCGGCATGTTAAAGTCGAGCGCGCCGAAGCGCCGCCGCAGGGCGATGCGCGCGGTCGCGAGCCGGACGCGCGCCGCGGCGACGCAGATGCCGACGACGTCCTCGACGAGGTCGGCGAGCGCGCGCACAATGGTGCGCGCGAGGTGGACGGGCCCCCGCGCGAGGTGGTGCAGGGCGGTCGTGGCGCGGTAGTAGTCGACGTACCACGGCGTGATGCCGACGGTGGCGTAAATGTTGAAGAGCGACCAGGCGCGCGCGGTGGCGGCGGCGCGGAGCAGCCGCTCGCCGAGGTGGGATATGGACGACTGGACGGTGACGAGCCGCTGCATGCCGGCTTCGCGGGACCCAAGCTGGGCGGTTAGCTGGCGCGCGCTCAGGCCGGAGTCGTACACGCGCAGACTGGTGTGCGCGAGGGCTTCGGGAGAGTCGGGCGTGACAGTGTCGTCGTGCGTTAGGGCAGAGTGGACGAAGCGGTCGACCTCGTCAAACACGAGTTTCGCATCGGCGTATTCAACACTCTCTACGGGCTGCGGGCCGGCGGCCGCCTTGTACGTGAACTGGCCCGTCGCAATGACACGGCCGACCAAGACCCCTTTGATGGATATCTTTCCCGCTGCCATGTCGGCCTTGGCGAATGAGGCATCTTGCGCTCCTCCTG
The DNA here is from genome assembly GCA_001455915.2 of Samsoniella hepiali. Lineage (NCBI taxonomy): Eukaryota > Fungi > Ascomycota > Sordariomycetes > Hypocreales > Cordycipitaceae > Samsoniella > Samsoniella hepiali. Next base: position 5,896,115 of record LNDK02000066.1, on the reverse strand, counting down.
CGGCAAACGCCGGCTGGTGTAGCGCCTCCCACGCCACGGGCAGCATCAGGTCCATGGCCCAGTCTGGCACCCACGAGGGCAAGCCGTCCGTCTTTTTCGGAAACTGGTTAAACAGCAGCACGTCCAGGTGGCCTTGCTCGAGAAACAGGCCCGTCGCTTCGGTGTACGCCCTGACCTGCGCGGCCGACTGGTTCTTTTTGTTGTAGTAGATGCCCAGCTGCGCCTTGATGGGGTTGTCGGCCGCCGTCAGGCCGAGCAGGCCGTAGATGCGGTCCTGCGCGAGCGAGGCCCCGACCTTCCACCGCCCGCCATTCACCAGGCTGTGCTTGATGACAATCTCGTGCAGCGGCGCGTGCTGGCGGCGCTCGTGGATGGCCTTGCGCTCCTGGTAGATGCGGGTGAAGCCGTCGGTGGCGTCAAAGACGACGCTGCGCATGCGCACCTCGGCGCGGGACAGCGGCGTCGCGACGCGGTGCAGCCAGTAGTTGTTCTGGACCGTGTAGAAGAACATGCCGGCGCGGAAGCAGTCGAAGCAGAGCAGCGCGTCGCCGCAGACCATGACCACGGCGGGCGCGAGGCAGGCCTCCTGGATCGTCCACAGGCGGCTGAACCACGTCCGCCGCAGCACGGCCAGGTATGCCGCGATGGGGTACCGGCTGGCGAAGCGGTCCGTCAGGGCCAGGAGGTCGTCGCGGTCCTGGCTCTCGCCCGGGTCGTCGAGGGCGGTGGGGGACGGCTTCACGACGGCGTCGTAGATGCGCATGATGCTGGGGACAGGCAGCCTCAAGACCCCGGCGATGACGCCGTCGGCGCAGATGGCCCCGACGTAGGCGTACCAGGCATCCGACGCCGCAGTGCCGGGCCCCAGCCAGACGATGGCGCGGCGGCAGTGTGCGTAAATGGCCTGCATGAGGGGCACCTGCTGCATCTTTTCGCCGTCGTCCTCCTGGTCGATGCAGATTTGGTCAATAAAGATGGGCAGGTCATGTCTCGGGCCTTTGTCATGGGCCTTGGCGGCGGCGAGGCGTAACAGAGCGAGCTCCAGCGGGCGGTAGATGTTCAGATAGGCGCGCTGCCCACCGCCGCACTCGACAATGATGCGCCGATTCGGACGCTTCACGTTGGGCGGCACATCCCACGCGTACGAGAGCGCATCGTATTCAATAGTCGCGGCGACCTGGCCGCCGCCTGCTTCACATTCGAGGAGGGAAATCCGCACCGTGGGCTCGAAGCCCGGAATCAGGGAAGGTTCAGGCGGCAGGAGCTTTGCGACACGAAAGGTACGCGCGCCGGGCGGGATAGCGGTGTACTTGTATTTCGGGAGGCCGTCGCCAAACAACGATGGGAAAGGTGCCATGGCCTAGATAACCAGCTTTTGCCTCAAGGAGGAGAAGGAATCAAGAAAAGAGCCATGTTGTCGAACCTTTTGTTACGGTTCTTTGTCAGAGGCATAGGTAGCTTCAGCCGCAATCAATAGCGTGGGGATGTGGGCGTAACTGTGCTGATATTAAGCATAGATGGAATACAGCCACTCACTGGACGGAGCACAGATTAGTGCATGAATTGTCGACAAGGATGCTTCGAGATGGCGCCCTTTTAAGCTAGCGCAGCGGGATCGAAAAAAAGTAGAAAAACATGGGAATGTGACCATTTTAAATCATGTATTGAAATGAGCCAGATAAATCGCTAGAAATTCAACAACACCAAGACTCCTGCTAAAAAGTAGCTAACCCCCTGTGGACTTTGATTCTCTTCTTACACACATTGAGTTTTTGGTACGCTTTTTTGTTATTTTGTTTGTATCAGAGGCATCGGCTCAGTACTCATGCCTGGTTCGCTTCCAGCTCCTTGGCCTCGGGCTCTTCCGTCAGCGCTTTCTGGCCCGAGCTGACCACGGCGCCCGAGACGTTGCGGATCGTCTTGGCCTGCGTTTCCTCATTGCTGAGGCGTGTCATTTCGGCGACAAAGGTGGCCCCCCACCAGGCGCTGGTGTACTTGAAGACGTAGCGCTCGAGCTTGCTGTAGTTGGCGGCGCGCTGCTCGGGGCTCATGGTGACGGCGTCGTGGATGGCGTTGGCCAGCTCTTCCGTGTTCCACGGGTTGACAATCAGGCTGCCGTTGAGCGACTGCGCGGCGCCCGTAAACTCGCTGAGGATCATGACGCCGTGCTTCTCGCGCTGGGTGGCAATGTACTCGTACGAGACGAGGTTCATGCCGTCGCGGGTCGAGGACACCAGGCAGACATCCGACACGGCGTAGAGCGCCGTCAGCTCGTCAAACGACACGGACTGGTGCAGAAAATGGATGGGCATAAACTCAATGGTGCCAAACTTGCCGTTGATGCGGCCGACAAGCTCGTTGACGACGGCGCGCAGGTTCTGGTACTCCTCCACATCCTGGCGCGAGGGTACGGCCACTTGCACAAGGACAATCTTGCCAATCCACTCGGGATGCTCCGTGAGGAAGACCTCGAGAGCATGGAGCTTTTGGGGCACGCCCTTGATGTAGTCGAGACGGTCGACGCCGACAATGAGCTTCACGCCTTCAAATTTGCGCTTCAAGGCGGCGATGCGCTCCTGGACCTTGGGTCGCTGCAGGCCCTCGACAAACTTATCAGGGTCGATACCAATGGGGAATGCTCCGACAGTGACGAAGCGGCCGTTCCAGTCCACGCCGTTTGGTGTGGTCGGGGTGCCGAGAATGCGCGAGCAACTGCTGAGGAAATGACGGGCATAATCGTAGGTGTGGAACCCAATGAGATCGCAGTCGAGAAGACCCGTGAGAAGAGGCTCGCGGACGGGCAGAATGCGGTAGATTTCGCTGCTGGGGAACGGCGTGTGCAGGAAGAAGCCGATCTTAACGTTCTTCTTGGAGTTGCCAATTTCCTCGCGCAGCATCTGTGGCAGAAGCATCAGGTGGTAATCGTGGACCCAAATCAGATCGCCGTCTTGAACGTCTTTGATGACGGTCTGTGCAAAGAGGCGGTTGACTTCCTGGTACGCGACCCAGGCGGACTCGTCAAAGGTGATTTCGCCGGGGTGGTAATGGAACAGCGGCCAGAGGATGGAGTCTATGATTGTTAGCGCATGATGACGGAAATAGCAGCACTATGCAGACGTACTGGCAAATCCATTGTAGTGGCGGTCGGCGAGCTCATCGTCGATAAAGACGGGATGCGCGCCGTACTCTGCCTTGAGGCGCTTCTTCATGCCATCGACCTCGTTCTCGGGGACCTCGAGACCGGGCCATCCATACCACTGGAAGCTGGTCGTCTTGCCAAGGCCGCTCAGACCAGTGACGAGACCACCAGAAGACATGGAGAATGTATAGCTGCCATCTTCGGAGCGCTTGATGGTGATGGGCAGGCGATTCGAGAGCAGCAAGAGACGGCCGGGCGCGGCAGCTTCCTGCTGTGTTTCAGCGGGGGTGGACATGGCGGCGGAGGTAGATGCGGATATTCGAATCGACGGTACGTCTGGTGAGAGCGAACAATATGCTGATATGGTCGGCGCAAAGAGCGTTGGGCTGCCCGACGACGTTGGAGTGGACAGCTAGAGTAGCAACAGAAAGGTAGTGGGCTGGCCGGCTTATGTGGGGTGAGCTTTTGGTGGTGATGGCAAGCGGGCGTAATGGATGCTGGACGCAGGCGCTACTTGTGCAGGGCAAAGAACGAGAGAAAATGCAAAGAGTGGCAAGTAAACGGGGCACGTTATCTGGGGTTTGCGGTAATTTATTCTACGGCGGCGTCCAATGGCAACCATGTCGCGCAGCACGAGTTGTTTGATGGACGGAGCTTTTCAGGCGGGCAGTGAGGGGCAGACAAGCCTGGTTACGGCTGCTGACCTGTCGACCAGGCATAAAGGTACGTGCAGGGCACCAAAACCAAGGCGGTTGGTGGCGGGGGATTGGCGGCCCAACCCTGCTATCCTTGGTGAGGCTTTGCTGAAAATAGATGAGGTTTCCCAGGTTCGTGGGGGACCAGCTTGTTTCAATTTGGGTATTATTACATCACCGTGACGCCGCCTTGTGGCGTGCGCATACGCACGATGCTTGTCATACTGCAGCCCGCTGCGGCTGGCGGCAGCCCAGTATTCTTCTGGAAAACGAAAAGAAAATCAAGCTCTGCTGCAAAAAGCAGTACTGTTTGACCGACGACCAAAATGAGCGATATACATTCATCTAAACTAGAAAATGCTACAGAGTACTTAGTCTTGCATTAGCCTGTAGCCCATCCTAGAAGCCATCACTCAGCCCAATTCCAAAGAGTAGCACTACGATAAAGAATGCAATATCAAAATTGTGACTGAAGTATAATTATGAAAAAAAAATAAGAGTTAAATTAAGCAAAGTACAGCACCTCATTAATCTCCCCAACCCATGACCAACCCAACTTACACCATGACCATGCCACCCGCCTACAGGGCAACTGCAGTAGTGGATCTCCTGCCATTCTTATCGATAACGACCAGGAATTTTTGATGCTGCTTCCAATTCGCTTTGCGACAAGCCCATCACCATCGCCATCAACATCGCCCAGCAGCTCTCCACCCTCACAATGGCGGCACCTCAGGACTTCAAGTCGCTGCAGGACGGGGTCCAAAAGTCGTTGGTCTCCACCGTCAAGTATGCCAACCGAATCGCCGCCGAGGATCTCAGTTTCCAACGGACCATCAACCCAGACGTCGCCGAGCAGCTCGACGAAAAGTCATCACGCCTCCTCCATCTCTCCACCCGCCTTTTGCAGTCGGCTGCACGCGTCTGCGGCGGGACCGCCCCGACGCTCGAAGATGCCGAGGATATTGACTTGAACTGGCAGGGCGTCGTCGACGTTGTCGATTCCGTCCTTGAAAAGGCCGACACGGCCCTCGACGAATACACCGGGCTTATCAAGCGCAAGGAACCGCCCTCGGATGCTGTGCGTATTCAGCCGTTTTCGTTTATAAATCTACACAATACTAACATGTGACAGTCCTCCAAACCAAAGAAAGCAAAGCCCACGAACAAAGTCATCCGAAATGCAAACGTTGTCAAGCCGCAAACCCTCTTTGATGTGCAACCCGACAATTTCCCCTCCGGCCCATGGAAGCCGATTCTTACAAAGAAGCCCCATGCCACCGTATCTTTGGAGAAGAGTCTCGTCACGTTTACCGACGAAGACGGCTCGACACAGTACGCATATCCTGCGTTATGCAAATATTCTCTAGCTAACCCTGTTTGTAGATACAAACACCCATACGAACCTGAAATTTTGCAAATGAGCTACCCTGATAGCGCGTACAAAGTAGCTGATCCCATTCCATGGCAGCCCGTCGAGACAACTACCGCAAAATGGGTGGATACATACGAAGGCGTACTCGAAATGCTCCAGGAGTTGAAGAAAGCAAAGGAGATTGCCATTGATCTTGAGCATCACGATTTCCGAACATACACAGGTCTAGTTTCCCTCATGCAGGTTAGCACCCGGCAGCAGGACTGGATCGTCGACACTCTTCAACCTTGGCGCCACAAGCTCGAGGTACTCAATGAAGCTTTTGCAGACCCATCCATCGTAAAAGTTTTCCACGGAGCCTACATGGACATGGTTTGGCTCCAGCGCGACTTGGGGCTTTACGTCAATGGGCTTTTCGATACCTACTTTGCTTGCGAGCAATTAGGTTACTCGGGCCGGAGCCTTGCCTTTTTGCTCTCCAAGTTTGTCAACTTTGACGCCGATAAGCAGTATCAGCTGGCTGACTGGCGTATTCGCCCAATCCCTGAAGAAATGCTCTACTACGCCCGATCTGATACCCATTACCTACTGCACATCTATGACCAGGTCCGTAATGACCTCGTCTCCTCATCAAACCGAAGCGTACCAGAGCAGGATCTCATAAGCCGTGCTCTGCGAAAATCGAAAGAACTTTCGCTGTCTCGGCACATTCACCCAGGCTACAACGAGGAGACAGGAGAGGGCCCACGAGGCTGGCATAACTACGTGCTGAAGCATTCACATTTAGCCTACGACGCAGCTCAGTTCACACTGTTCAAGACTATTTGGAAATGGCGAGACGATACGGCGAGAAAAGAAGATGAGAGCCCCAACTTTGTTCTGGGAACAACTCATCTGGCCGACATTTGTCGTGCCAGTCCTCCAGACGCCAAGGCTCTTCACAGCTTAATGCCTCTCACGGCGCCTTTAGCCAGATCAAGAATTAATGAAATTTGGGGGCGTGTTCTAGAAGCCAGCCAAAATCCAGGACCCAGTCTGCTGCAATTCTTTGCAAGCATTGCCCCGGACGCAGCGACGAGAAACGCGCTGCCCAAGCCGGGCCACGACCTCGCCAAGTTGCCTGATCTTGGTGGAGAAATTGCCTACAGAAGCCTACCTCGCTCACGCTTGTTTGGCGACATGCCCATCAGCTCCCAATGGGGCGGTTCCCGCGGCGTGGATGAAGGTCTGAATGAAGAGGTTCCCTTCCCTTGGCAGAGATTTGTTGCCTCTGTACAACTGGGCGCAGAAGTAGAGGAAGATACTTCCTCGCCTGTAGAACCAGAAGCTCCTCCGCCTGCCCCCTCTGCTCCTGTAGAGGAAGACGAAGAGTTCACGTTGAAGCGCGGAACAAAACGCAAGTCGGAATCCGCGCCGGACGAAGATTCGGAAACGAGCGAAGAGTCCGACTCTGGCGAGGATGAGGAGGGCGATAAGCCAATGGAGCCGGCGCCCACCGATGGCATTATTGAGATGGATGATGATCAAGCTCGGCCAAAGAAGCAGCGCAAGGCTGCGAAGAAGCAAGCTGCACTTGAGATACGGCAGAAGCGAGAAGCCAAGAAGGCCAAGAAGGCGCAGCGGCAGGTGGAGAAGGAAGAGAAGAAGGCAGCGGCGGACAAGAAGTATAACGCAGTGCCGTTTGATTATAGCAAGGCGACATCCGTCATGCATGCCAAACGTGACGGAGCTGCGGCTGCTCGCCCAGCAAAGCCACAGAAGGTCTTTGATCCTTACTCCAAGACTGGCGACGAGCCATTGAAGGGCGCGAGAAAGGCGCCGCCGATCAGGGGAGAGCGGAGTGCTACGTTTAAGAAATGAGTGTACATAGCATACTTGAGACGGCGTTTAGGTTAGAGAAGGAATTGGACTACATGGATCTGCTGAATTGTGATGTTGCTTGTGAATGTTGATGTTTTCCGTACAGATATAATAGGCACACTTGAATTATGTACACGAAAAATGCAGCAGCAATTTAATTAATCATATGCATACTGTTTATTAGTTAATGTTGTCGTGCATATGTAGAGATGTTGTTCCCGCACAAATCAGCCAAGCCGGAAAAACCACGCCGGCACGGTACGTACCAGCGTTGCAACGTGAGGGGAAGCTGCAGGTCACTTTGCGTCTCGCCAGCCTCCCAACATCATACGATTATTCAATTGAATCTTACCATTGATTGATCCGGTTCAATTTCCACCAAAGTGATGATTATTTTCAAATTTGTCTCAACTTTCCGCGCGTTCGCCAAGTCACACGTCTAGCTTCTCGGTCCCTCGCGTTTGCGGCCAGCCGGAGACACTGCCAGTCTTGCATCGGTCGTGGTGTGCTCGTCGTGATCGGAGGGTGGTTCCTACTCGATTTGTTGAATCTAGACGCTCCAGTTGTGCATGTACAAACAGAGGGGAGAGCCATGCAAGACCTGAACGCGGTATAGAAAGCTATGCGCCGTTCCTGCGCTGACGAGCAATGCGACGCCCGAGGTCTCGGCACCGAACCTCAGAAGCTCCGAAGCTCGAATATCAATTGCTCGACGTATCGGATACGAGTTGAATATCTTCAATCGGACGGCGTGACCAATTATTAGCGCATCGCTGATGTATCATGTGCGACCATCTTCGAGTCCGGCTTCGCGGCTTCAGAGAAGCTTCATCCGAGGCCTGAAGCTAGCTGCAAGACATGGGAAGCTCCAGTGATCAATTACCGGATGCAGCTCCTCATGCCGTGCGGGAGACAGTGACAGGTCAATCGGATGTCGGAATTGCGAGAGTTCTTGCACGTTGCAAATCATCACACCAAGTCGGAAAACGCTTTTGAAAATAATATCGATTGTTGTCGACAAAGAAAATTTTATGATCGAGATGATTGACCTTTTATTTTACAGGGTAGTTCCGAATGGGAACTTGTGTGTGGGCTTTCCAAATCTATCACGATCATGTCCTCTGGACATGTCCGCCTCCCAAGTCTCTATCCCATCTATAATGCAAATCCGTTTTTTAAACATGGGTAAGTGCCGGTAAAGGAGCTCCGTCGTGAGACCTTCATACCGTACACCGACATCGCTGATCGTCCCCGAATATTAGAGACCCCATCAGTGAAGAGGGATCGGCTCAATTGAATGAGAAGTCGTTTACGTCTGCGGGTCACAAAGTTAGCCGGCTGCTATGAGGGAATATTCGGCAAATCGGTTATACGTACGAACTTGGCCATGAGGGCAACCATGAGATCGAAGAGACCGATAGCCTCGACGAAAGCGAAACCCAGAATGGCGTAGGAGAAAAGCTGGCCACGGAGAGCAGGGTTGCGGGCAACACCGTTGATAAGGGCAGCGAAAACGAGACCAATACCAATACCGGCACCAGTCAGACCAATGGCGGCAGAGCCCATACCAATGTTCTTGGAGACCTCGACGAGGGCGTTGGCCATCTCGGAGGAGTAGGCACGGCGCTGGACCTGGAAAGCGCTGCGGGGGACGACCTGCGTGCGCTTAGCGGCACCTGCGAGACAAGACAAGTCAGTCAATTGGCCGAATAGAGAGCTTGTCGAGACGATTGAAGACGAATTGAAGCCATTGACAACCAGGGAGACCGATTGGAGATGGTTTCGATGATTTCAACAGCCATCCAATCCGAGAGAAAAGTTTTCATCTCGTGGAGCTACATACCAGAGATGGAGCGCTTGGAGGCAGCGGCGACATTGACGCGGGCGGCAGAAGCCAGGCGGGAGGCGACGAAGCGGGAGGCCATTGTGAAGGTTGGTGAGGGGAGATTGAGGTTTGGTTGAAGGTGAGGTATTGGAGATGTGCTGAGGTCTGAAAGCAAAAGAGTGGGAGAGAAGGAGTAAAAGTCTGGAGGAAAAGGGAGGAAGAGAAAGGACTGGAGTCAGGTGAGAGAGATCCACCGGGGTTGGGGTCTACGAGTATGCTACGGGACTTTGAGGACAGTGTGTACGGTATTATGGCCAGAGGGCGAAGGGGGCCGGGGCGGCCGGGGCACAGAGGGATATTCTGACGAGAGGCAACTACACGGGGGCCAGCAGGGTGTGTGAGCAAAATTGGTGGGCGGTGATGGCCTCACGAACCAGGCGTTGATGGTGGATCGGGCAAAGTCGGGTGGGTTTGGGAGGGTGTGAGAGTGGAAACGGCCAGCCAACCAGCCCGGTACTGGGAGCGCGAGAGTTTGAGAGGCCCGAGACGTTTGCGTGCTTGGCGGGTGGGCCATGAATCATGAGCACAGGCAAAGAAAAAAATGAATGGCAAAGGAAGGCGGTTATGGGGTGTGCGGATAGGAGGGACGACCAAAGTTTCGAGAGAGTTTGCTTGTTGGCCAATACGGAAGCCGGACACACAGCAGCCATATCCGGTTTACATGCGAGGCACTGGGCGATGGATACTACTGGTACACTGCGGCTTTACGATGCGTTCTACCGAGCTGCTCAACCATTGCAGCTTTTGCTCGGCAGCGAAACCAAGATGCAGCAACGCAAACCTGCTCAAGAATTTGCTGCGTCCAGCTGGATACAAAGAAATGAGCGACGCCACACGTTGGGAACCCGTGCGCTACCTGGCTTATTTTAGGGGGGAGAAAACTTTTTTCAGCTTTTTATGGAATGTCGATGCCGTTGAATTAAGGATGCAAATTTTTTATGGTAAAGTTTATCAGATATGCCGCATTAGGACTTATCGGCGGAAGCGCGGCGCAGCTAGGCTGCAGAAAACCGACACAGAATCGCCGTATCGGGTTAAGCGCACCAGCGATAAGGCTACCAGCAGATTCGGCCTGAGGAAGCGAAACAGCAGAAACTTGCTAGTCATGTCCGGAATTACCCTCGCGGCTTACTGGTACACCCCCCTGAGCGCCAGGCTGAGAGGCAGGGCATATTACTACTACGGCGCACTTCAGGGGCGGAACGCACTGAAAGTCGAGAGATTTAAGCTGATCCAGCGCAGGGGGGGTATAAGCTTCAGGTGTCACCTGGCCCAGCGACAAGGGTTACCGCTGGCCGCTGGTCCTGCGGAAGCCGACTATTTACACGTGGGCGCCAACAGCAAATAGCATTACTGTGCTGGTCGGCGGGTGTGGTGATAGCAGGAAAAGTTGGGCCTCTTATCCGCTGAGAGTGTCTCGGGCCACTGTAAGCGGGTCATTGTTGGCCTCAAAGCACGAAAAGCTTGAGCAAAGGGGCGTGCGGCTCTGTTGTGCCTGCTCTGAAGCTCCAGCTCCTGACAGCGCGTGTGTCGACGTGAGCAAAGAGTGAAAGACTGGATACGATTCGTTTTCGCGGTGGGACAATCCAAGAACGGACAGCAGAGACTGAAGGTATAAAGGTTGTGGTTTGCCCGTTTTCCTTGACAGCTCGAATGCAGCGTTTCGACTCTTGAATCAATGGCTTTCCGCCTGTCCCTGTGCAGGGAAGTGCTAGGTGCCGGCCGACATGCGCATACACCCGAGGTCGCCGGCTACCGACCGGAATACCGCAAGGGTCCAAGGTCAACACATGGCAACGATAGATGAAGGACAGATACTCTGGTCTCTGCCTTCATAAAGGTTGCGCATCGTGAAGCCAGGAACACTTTTCACAATTCGATTCAGCCCTTTCACTACCGACTCGCCGACATCCCAACCATTCGCCAGAAGCCTCGGAGTCCACGGCTCTGCTTTCGCCCCCGAGTGTTGGCACACGCCACGTATGAGCCGAAGACGCCATTTTCCTGGCAATCTCGCAGTGGATCTGGCACAAGGAAAGAAGGGCCTGAGGCTCTGCTCGCCTAGCTCAGCCTCCGAAACTTGGCTTTGGCCTTGGGCAGCGCTAGCAACGACGGTGTTGCATGCCGTTGCTGGTAGCTGCAGTTCCATGTCAGTGGCTGGTAGCCCCTGCAACGGGCACTATTACGTAGCCCGTCGGCCCCTTGTCCCTTGTGTCATTCACCTTGTCAGCTGGGACGCGGCCAGAAAAATTTTCTACCTGTCGTTCTAGCGCGTGTTCTTTGTCCCTTTCGTGCGCGATGCCTGTTTCGGCCGAGCTCCTCTCGCTGAAATTCCGAGGTACTGGGCCGCAGCTGCAGCTGCAGCTTGATTCCCTCCCAGTGCAGCGGTGGTACTATATTCCCGCATGGTGGCGCTCCAACGTAAGGCGGCTAACCTTGACGCAGCTTATGAGAGAGCTTATTTTTGCTGCCGTCGCGAGCTTGGCACATGACGGACAGAGCCATTCTGCTCACTCTCTCCAGAGACTGGAAATTGAAGCCCACTGTGGACACAAACTATTCTTCGTAGAGTGGGCAACTGAAAGCCAGCATTTGGAACAGAGAGCAAGGTTCCATCTTTCTGCTCTATTCCGCTCCTTTTCGCTCAAATCATGACAGAGGAATCAGACCCAAGCCAGTGGGGGTCGTGGGCCCTTTGGTCTGTCCAAGCACCAAAACAAGAATGCACTCATGGCCCACGGGTGTGGACATATGTACTGGTAAGATGATGGTAATAATTATGAAAAGGGGAGGAGAGAACGGGTCAGACTCGTCGGCTCACTGGCTCGGTGGCAAGCGGGTATTGAGAGCGACTGGCTCTCCTCTGACACCCTGGGCATCCATTGGTACACAATGTGATCGCTAGGAAATAAATAGGACACGGTAAACAGTTGTGCTGAGACTCTGCTGTGCCTATTTTACTCCTGAGCATTTTTAGCACTGAGACAGGGGCAAGCCCAGGCACCGGGTCGAGTGCCGGCACGCCCCGTGGCGCGGTATCGCCGGCGCCAGAAGAGAAAATCCCAGCCCATGAAAAGGAGGCAACAAAGAAAAGAAAAAGCGCGATGCTTTGTTCCCTGTGCACTGTAATCACAGAGAAATAGCGCTGTGAAATACAATCTTAAAATCGCCAGGGCTCGTATTTCGACGGCCCCCGCGAGAATTACTCGGAGACACACCGGCTACGTGGATACTGGCCCTGGCTTCATGACACGCCCCCCCCTCCCTTTGGGTCTCTCGTCTGAACAGTGGGCTTTGTTCCGTCTACGAGAGGAAAGACCGAGCCAAGAAGGTGAAAGCTCGGCTTTGCTTGATCGGTGCGCTTTCCGACCGGGGGAGCTCTGGTGAGCTTGTTGAAGCTCTCAGGAGCTTCCATGAGCTACCCTGTAGACAATGTTGTATATTGAACCAGCACCCCCTTGGTCATGATTTTGGGTTCAATGATGCTGGTGTGGTATCAATTGGCTTTGGGGGTGTGCAGTGAGCACACTATGGGCTTGGGAATAATTGTGTCCCCCCCGTGGTGTTGGTCAATGGCTGGCGGAAGTATAACCAAGTATAATAGAACACGCACGTGAGATGGTGGGCAACTATGGATGCATGTTCACTGCGCGCCACGTCACATGGGCATCTAGCACACTACAGATACGACGAGCAAGATGGGCATGAAATGTAGGGCCACATTGCCGTTCAAACACGTACACGAATATATACAGAGCATGCCCCCCCCAAGAAATCACGGCAGCGGCCGCGGTGGCGGTCTTACACCACGCAGCCGCTGCGTTTCCCGCGGCGCCGCTTCCTGTCCCCCTTCCTCGGCCTCCTCCACCACGTCCGACGCATCATAGCGGCCCGGCCGGTAGCGGTACGCGACATTCTCCCTGTCGCGCACAAACGAGTCGATGCGCTCCTCGCGGGAGCGTCCGGCGGCGGCGCCCGCGGTGCGCGCCACGGCCCGCCCAATGTCGGCGTTTTGGTCGCCGACGTACTCGACGTACTGGTCGCCGACGGCCATGGCGCGGTTCTTTTGGGCCATGGCGCCGACGAGGCACATGGCGACGACGAGCGCGGCAAAGAGGCCGTTGCTCATGTAGACGGGCTTGGGCGGCGGCCCGCCGTACTGACGCCGGCGCTGCTCCTGGTGCCAGGCCTCCCAGTCCTCCCAGGTGGCGTTGCGCGCGGGGCTGTCGGGCTGGTGCCGCCAGTCGCGGTCGCGCTCGCGGAGGGTGGGCGCCGCGTGGCCGCCCCCGGTCCAGCCGGCGCCGTGGAGGTCGTAGAGCTGCCGCTTCGAGGCGTCGCTGAGGAGGTCGTTGGCGGCGACGACGAGGCGGTAGCGCTCGGTGCGGGCGGCGGGCGAGAGTGCGGATGATGTGGTGTGGGCTTGTGGTGATGGCGCCATGTCGGGGTGGTAGAGCTTGACGAGCTGGTGGAAGCGCCGCTTGGTGTAGGGCTCGCGCCAGCTCATGCCGAATATCTCGTAGGGCGTGGGGTGTGGCGAGCTAGGCCATGACGGCGGCGGCCTGTCGTCGTTGGATGATGAGGATGATGATGTGGTTGCGTAGTTTCGACGGCTGGCTGTTGTTGATGTTGTTGTTCGGCGTAGCGGGCTCGTTCGGTAGAGGGATGGTGTGGATTTCGGCAGGGACGAGGAAAAGGGGAGGAAGAGAGAGGCGCGGCGGCAGGCTGAGCAAAAGGCCGTCGTGGACGTCTTGCTCGCCATTGTGTTTTCGGGAGGGCTCGTGACCACCCGGGATCTGCTGCAGAATTGCGGGCGAGTATCGAATGAGGCTCAGCGGGTGGGCTATTGTGTTTCTGCGACGTGAAGGCCCCGCGCTAGAACGACGTGCAGACGGGGGATTCGTGTGTGAGGCGGTTAAAAAAAAAAGGCAGCGTTGTTGAGGCCGTTTCCGAGGGGTGGCGAGGATGAGCACACGAGGAGGAAGAGAGAGGCACCGCTCTTCTCCACTCGGCCCGTTCGGACTTGGTGGAGTCGGGTCGAGCATATCACGAGCGCATCACGACACCCGATTGCGGGGGAGAGCGGCGCACCTACAATATCCTCGGACTGGTCATTTTCCAAGTAGTAACGAATTTGTGTAGGAATAATGACTCGAATGGGTTGTAGACTGCGCTGCTACTCCTTGGTTGACGTTTGGAACCGTCATGGTTTCATGCCTCACTACTTGCACTTTGTTGGAAAACATACGAGGTGAGGTCATGTAAATTTGTATTCATAAAATACGCACCTGAATCGATTTCAGCAAGTAAAATGGGAGAAATACTATATGACGTAAGAAATCGCTCCAGATTTTACATGTTGTTGCAGTTCGCACTCGCCCAGCTCCAAGCTGGTGGTACGACGAGTGTGATGGTTTTGGTCATGCCGGAGTCTGGGAATTCAACACGGAATGGTCAATCGCTCACGTCTACACTATTTCGGTATTCGGCGACGTAGGACTCTTTCCAGCCCTTTTTTGCACGGACTGCAACCTTACCTGCATCATCTATGACGCGCGCTGCATCATGCTCTGCAGTCCGGAAAGACTGGCGCTGGCCCGTCGCGTCCGGATGGGCCAATTGTGCCGATCTTGAGATAAAGAGCTCTATGGGGGAATGAACTTGATAGAGTTTGAATATCCTTGCTTTGATGGGATTGCAAAGATCAAGTATTCGTCAAAGCGCGCCACATGCTGCACGACAACTGCCATTGACTCAGTGTATCAAGGCTCCTGCCCCAAAAAAATGTGACAATTTCTATTATTAAACAAGACCTGCGGCATCACGCACCTGGGAAACTACTTTCCTGTACTGCTCAACCTCGTTCGTGTGCCCGCTGTAAGGGTACTTTTGGCTTTCATGTGGTGGTGGAGTCATGACCAGGCATAAGCTGGCACGGCATGCCAGAAATAGGTTGACGCTTACTGCAGTGATCATATCACCTGCATGCATATGCTCACTTTTTTTTCTGTATTATGATTAGCTTCAGACCCTTACTCGGGGTTCGTTATCCAGGCGGCATGTCCAATTCCCACTTTGTCCTTTTCCCTTGGCCCGCATGTAGCAACTGGTTGCCGAGGGGCAAGGTGGCTGAAAGAAATACAGCAAAAAAAAAAAAGAAAAAAGAAAAATAAATAAACCGTTAATGTAACATGCTCAAGTAACAGCCCAGGTGTGTGAGACAAAACAAATTTACTATTTACCCCATGCGCATATTTTTCGCATCTTGTGGTGGTTTTCCCCGCGCCCTATCGTTATCGAAGCCGGGCGCACGCCATCCTGATACGCAACCGTCTCACATCCAGTAAGCAAACAAAGGCAAAAATTAAAAAAAAAATATAGATGAGAAATCGACAAGGAAAAAACGTGGGATTGGATGCGGGCGATCCCATCTAACCCCCCCCGCAACGGCACTGCGGACCAACTCCGAGACAGATGGCCAATCTGCAGGCTTTGTGTTTCCCCCCAAGCTCAGCTCACTTGTGATTACTCGCAGGAGAGTATTGTTTGTTGCCAAAATGTAACCCTCTTATGGCACCCGGACTCATCAGCCAAGACAAAAGAAAGACGTGACTCCGAGACACAGCAACAGGGCGTCGGGCTTTTTTGTTTGTTTGTTTGTCTGTCTGCATTTAGTTCAGTAAGTTCCCCTGGTTCCCACTGATTTCTCCTTCTTCCGAGTGGTCGAGACCCCCGCGCCGAGAGATCCAGAAATGGAACCGCGCGGGATACAAGGTCGGCCTGCAGAATCGACTTTTCTCTCTTCCGCCCGCCCGCGCCCCTTCTTGATAGTAATCTTGCATCGGAGGCTAACAGCTGCATACGGCGTGTGTGTGTGTGTGACAGATCGCCCGTTGTTGGTGGTGCTTATATAGCGTGAGCCAGGCTCACTCTCTTTCTCTCTCACACACACACACACACACACACACACACACACTCTCTCTCTTAAAAACGGCCATGGAGACGACAGCCGGAGACTGAATGTTCATGTATATATATCCTTTTCTTTTTTCACTTTGGCAAAAACAATAATTCCACCTCTTCACCCATGGGCATCTGCGGACCGGATGTACCATGAGCGCCGACTCGAGGCGGCTTCTCACGCACCGGAGGACTCGATTTCGCAGCAGCACCAACAGTGAGCGCGGCACCGTTGTCGACGACGGCGACGCGCTCGACGTGACGCAGCACGTGTATCCCCTACCACGGCGCGCCGCCGCCGCCGCCGAGGCCACCGACCAGCGCGAGGCGATCCGGCTACGCCCCGCTGGACTCGTCGGGCTTGGATTCACCATGCTGTTCCTGGGGCTGCACCAGTGTCTATGCACGTACGTTCTGTAATCTGACCCGGGGGGGGTGGGGGGTTTCTGGATTATACCAAATGTCTGACAACAAGTTTCCCGCCCCCCCGTAGGTCACCACAGGGACCGTCACGACAGCATCGCCGCGGGAGCCAGACGCTGCTGGTATTGACCATGGGCAGCGCCGTTGCGCAGTTCCTGGCCGGCGGGCGGAACATGACCCACGACGGCCCGTTTGGTGCCGTCTTCCACGGCGCGCACGGCGTCGTGTGGATGGCGACGGCGCTGCGGCAGTTCCTCCTCCTCCTCCTGGTTCCTCCCGCCGCCGCCGCCGACCCCCCGCCGCTCGGTGCCAATGGGCGCAGCAGCAGCAGCAGCAAGCCGCATGCCACCCTCTCGGTGGCCGCGAGCATGCTTCTCATGGCGGCCGCCCTGTCCTGCCTCGGCGGCGTCGTCGCCGCGCGCGTTGCCGTCCTGCGCCACCTGCTCGCCAGCGCCGGCCTGGGCTTGCTGTGCCTGAGCCGCGCCGAGTTTCAGCGGCCGCACGACGGCGCCGCCGCCACGGACATGAGCCGGTACGGGGGCGGCTTCCTCCTGCTGTCGAGCGTGCTGGCCTTTCGCATTGCGTGGCGCGCTTCACCACCGTGTACACGAGTCACTGCTGGCGGGCAGCCGCTGTAACAAAGTTCCTTCATGTAAAATGTGTATTATTTTAGCAAAAGAACAAGGCATACTAGTACAATCATCTAAAAAAAAGAGAGCCTGAGCCGGTCATCGTGGGATAATTATTTTGTTCAAACATGTCGGTTTTTTTTTCCGTTTATAGGTTCTTCTTGATATCCTCAGCCGCACCCTTGGCCTGTCCCTTGGCCTCCTCGGCCGCACCCTTTGCCTTGCCCTTGAGCTCCTCGGCCTTGGCGGCCGCCGACTTGTTGCCCAGGGCATTCTCGGACGCTTGCTTGGCCTTTTCCGCAGCCGATTCTGTTTGTTTGAACAATCTGTATTAGCGCACACCGTTGCCATTATTAGGGTTTCAACGACCACGTACCAGCAGCGTCGATGCCGTCGACAATCTTGCTGCTCACGGCCTGGTCCACCGTCTTGACGCCATCCTTGACCGTCTCCGCGGCCGTCTTTTGGTAGACGACCGTGGACGTGAATGCGCGGGTGGCGTTGACGCGGGGCAGAGCGCGGGTGGCGGATCGGAGAGCAAAAGACATGATGTTGGCTTTTTGTAAGGGTTTCGGAATACGTGGGTCGTGCAATTGGTATTAGATTTAAAAAAGTAAGAGACTGAGAGAATGGCGAACCGGGTAGAAAAGCGGTTGGCTGTTTGGCTGTTAATATATGGACAGACTAGGCCCTGGTCAACAAGCTGTAGTCGCTTGCTCTTCATCGTTGACGTCACCCAGCCATCACCGCGCACATTATTGCGCTACCTTGTTTTTGCGCCAACCATTAACCCCTTTCAGGCACAAGCTCAACGGACCTTGGATTCGAACCGTGTTACTTTCTTTTCGAGAGTTTAAAACATGTGCCAAGTCTATTACATTGGTCAGTCCGGCGACGCTGCCGAGATGCGCCAACTCGGCGCTGTCCGAGATCTTCATTTACACAATGTTCAGCCACAATATACACAGAAGTACTATACAGATAAATAATATACACATCTAATTGGCACGCAGGCCATCAACCTTGGCGCGCATCACGCTCTCCGCCGTGGACGGATCTATCCTCTCCGTCGGGCCTAGACGCATCATCTTGCCCACTAGAAACATGAGCTTGCCCTGCGGAAACTTGTCATAGCGGACAAACTCCCGCAGGACCTTGTCTTCGCCCTGCATCGCCTCCTCCGCAATCGCGATATACTCGTCCTGCGACAACTCATGGAACCACAGATTATTGAACTCAATGGCCGAGGTTACGTCGCCGTCGGCCGTCTCCCCGAGGTAAATCGCGACAAGAAGCTCCTTGGCCACCTTGCCGGTGATTTGCTTCTGGTAGAGATGATGCAGGAGCTGAGATAGGTCGCACGCGGGAACTTGCGCACATTCGCCCTCTTGCGAAAAGGTGAGCTCGCCGGACGCGAGCGGCCCAGCCTTGTACGTCGTGAGACGGCCGAGTTCGTGAATGACCCAGTTGCCAACGAGGGTCGCATAGCTCTTAAAGTCTGGCTTCGTGCCCGAGCTCTGAAAAATTTCACCGAGCATGTCGAGAACACGGTAAAAGTATTGGACCCGAGCACCGTTATCAAGTGTAATCAGAGAGAGCGCGTCTTTGGCTGTAAGACCATAGTCGGCCACGAGACTGTCGAGTTCCTTGTCAGGGAGCACGGCCAGCGACTCTTGCAAATGCTGGACCAAGTCATTTCCAATGATGAGCGGCTCAATGTCAGGATCTGGCATGTATCGGTAGTCGACTTCGCCCTCTTTGCCACGCAGCCTGCGAGTCTCTGTTGAGCCAACAGCCCAGCCGCGAGTTTCACCAGCAATGCGGCCGCCAGCTTCCAGCTCGCGGATTTGTCGATCTCGCTCGGCAATGATGGCGTCTTCAACAGATTTGACGGTACTCAGGTTCTTAATTTCCGTTCTTGTTCCAAGTGGGATGTTGGCGTCTCCGGTTCTGCGTACCGAGACGTTGACGTCTGCACGTAAACCACCTGCCTCCATACCCGATACGCAGGCGTCTACCGTATTCAAGAGAAGCTGAATTTTTCGTACAAACACAGCAGCCGTTCGGGGATGGTGCATCTCGGGTTCCGTAATGATTTCAATCAGAGGCACGCCGACACGGTTGAAATCTAGCCACTGAGTGTTGCCCACTTGCGCCAGGGTCTTGGCCGTATCCTGCTCGAGCTGCACTTGCTTGATGCTGACGGTCACACTCTCACCGTCCTCGGCTGCAATACCGTCTCTGGCCAGCAGCGTTATGTGACCATTCTTGGCAAATGGTTGATAGTACTGCGTGATTTGGTAGCCCGAGGGCTGATCCCACCAGAAGTAGTGTTTTCGGTCGAAGCGACTGAGCTCTTGGATATCGCAATTGAGGGAGAGGGCGGCGCGGAGAGCGGGAATCAGCGTCTCTTTTTGGAAGCGCGGCTGGCTGCCCGGCATGGCCACGTCAAAGAGCGCGACATGGCTATTGGGGTCGTCATTGAACGAAGTCACAGCAGACGAGAAGAGCTTGCGCGGGGTGTTGAGCTGTGCATGGATCTCGATGCCGACGGTGAGCTCCCAGCCGTCGACGGTCTGGTTGTCCGACTTGACCTTTTTCTTGCCGTGATTCTTGGCTAGCTTGGCGTCGTCCTTGAGCTTCTTGCGAAAGTTGGGCTGCGCAAGATCGGGTGTAGGTGTCGCGGCATGCGGTGCGTCGTGGATGTGTCTAACTCGATGCGCTGTCGTGGTGCCTGTGGAGGCGGCGGTGGCGGATCGGGCGAAAAGCGCCCGTGTCACAGTATGACGCGCATTCAAGCAACCGTACGGCGAGATGCGGCCGGCAAGCAGATACCGGCTGAGATCTGTCACTGTCTGGCGGTGCATGGCGAGCGAGGGTGGCGCGGTGCGGTCGAGGATGACGTGTTATTTCGAGTCCGACGTCGGAGGCAAAGGGCAAGATTCGAATGATTCACGGCGCAGTTATGCAGAGCATGCGGCCCAAGGGGATTGGCTCAAAATGGCCGGCTGAACAGGACCCAAGACGGTTGGGTTGCCGTGTCTGGCGCCCAGGCGGCTGGCGCGCGCCGTTGACTGGCAGGCTCTGGGCCGGGCCCTTGGGATTCCGAAACACGAGGGGCAATTGAGGCTTGCAGTATGGGCTGCCAAGAGCCAATGAATGAGCTGGCAAGGCGCAAAAGAAAGCCTTGATGGTCAGCAGGAATGGGCGTCTGGTGGCAGAGGTTGTGGTGCAGAAAAGCTCCAGTGGACCCTAGGGATGATGGAAGTGGAAGGTGCAGGCAAGTGCAGGCAAGTGCAGGTGCCCACCCAGTGTGACGATGTCGCGCGCTGTCAAACGGCGTTGCATCAACTGCACTGCATCCTCGCAAACATAAAATCCCCAGCAAAAGTCTGCCCTCTGGCATTGCCCCGAAATGACTCCCTCCAGATCCTCGGTGAATTCTCTGCCCCTGACGTGACACGCGCAGCATTCTTTTTATAGTTGGGCAGCAACAAGGCGGCGCGCTGACCAGCACCATGACGACTCTCTCAGCGGGACCGTGGCAGCCCAACCAGCGAAGGCTGAGAAGGCAGACTGTACTTGGTGCAACCTGCATATATATAGTAACACACTATATCATCGCCCGTCTCGATTTCTTCCGCCGTGTATCAAGCCGACTCGCTGCTGCCGCTACCCCTCCATTCCATACACTGCCAATAAAACGACTGCCATTTCTCTCGTCTCGTACGAATTACCAAGCAATGCAATACCAGACATCAATACTGCTCATGACAAAACTGACTGCGCGCTTGCATCCAACACAGTCTTCTCAGACAGACGGTCACATTCACATGCGCCTTGCATCCTATGCGCCCCCGTGAAGCCGGAACCACGTGAGGTGCCAGAGCCAGTGGTAGTGGTTGCCATCCTGGGTGCTACGGCCATCTTGCTCCTACTACGCAGCATATTTCCGAGGTTTGGGTGACTGTTCTCTTCTTTTCATTCTATACATTGCTTTCGGCCTCGGACATTTTCTCCTTCTTTTGCGTGACCGACATACACCTTGTCGCTGGACCTGAGCCTGTGGTACCACGGAGGCCTGCAGAGGACACTCGCCTTTTGACAGCCTGTCAGATTGCGTTGGAGCCGTTTGCCATCCATGAAGTTTAATCATACCCCGGATGTCATGGCATCCAGGAGTGGACCACCCCATGGAAAAAGAAGCTCGCTCAGCCGAGCCTCTTCTTCGCGACGAAAGCACGGCCGTGCAGTAACCATCGAGGACGCACTGGAGTCCGAGGACCATCTTCACCGGGTTTCGGGGGCTTCCACACCCGGAATGGTCCCAGTAAATGAGGAAGTCTCTCCGGAATGGTATACCTATACCGAAGGCGAACCCGGTGCTTCTATGGAAGCAAATCGGGGCGAGGAGATGCCAGCCCAGCTAACTAGCGAAGAGCGAGTGACTGCCAAGAAAACCGTTTCGGGAGACGTGCCTACGGAAGAGGAACCAAAAGCTACATCTAATGCTGCAGGTGAAGACCAACCTGTCCCGATGACAAACGTGGTTGGTACTTCTTCCGCCTCTTCTACTGGGGCTGTTGTCGGGGATTCATCGCCAGAGACTCGCGCTGCAGAGCAAAATCACGATGCAGAGACGCCTATTCCCGAGGCAGGTAGGCCGCCAGGGCTACAATGGGCAGAGCATGCCCCGCCTCATCATGTCTTTCAGAGTCCAGTAGGACCATGGGCGCATCTTCACACTCACGGGCCACCGATGCCGCCGCAGTACAGACCTATTTATCCGCCGCCGCCGCCACCGATCTCTCCTCCGCTCTTTGGGATGCCGCACCCACACCAATTGCCTCCAGAAGGACAAGTTACTCACCTCGAGCCACGCCACCTAAGTGGCTATGAACTCTTGGCGTCTCGACTGTCTGGTGGGCTGGAGTCCGGGCTGCCCATCCCGCCTATATACCGACGGTTCAGAGAACTCCAGCACCGCATTTTGCTCGAGCTGCAGGACGAGATTATCGTCCTGGAGGAGAGGCTGCAGCAGCTTGACGAACAAGACAGCATCAACCGTAGGTATAGGGACGGGCTCTTTCTGCCGGCCTCTCGCCGACGCGACCATTCGGAACCAAACGAAGTGACGACAGCCCGGAAGCAACTCTTGGAACATATTGCGTACAAGATGTTTCAGTTCAGTAAGCTGGTGATAGTAACTGTTGACAGGAGTTTCGCGTGGAATATAACTAACAGATTTTTTAGGCACGCAGATGGATGGGTACAGGAAGGTATGCGAGTTCAGGGATGCCATGCAAGAGGATGTCCACGACTACAGATCCTTTCTTGCGGCCCATGCGCCGGTGGACCCGAGAGAGACACGATTCCTCGACAAGACGGGCGACTTGCTGTGCCTTCCCGACGTTCCGTATTACCTCGACGAAGACAGCGTCAGCGGCAACCATACACCGCCGCCGCGCACGCCGCGCCTGCTCGAAGCACCGACGGCCCCGAGCACGATTAGTATTAGTGTCTTGGACCAACAAGCGCGAGAGTACACGGCGGCGGCGGCGGCGGCGGCGGCTCGGGGAGGCAACCATGGCAAGCGGCCACGACCGCTAGGCCCGGCCAAGCTGCGGCAAATGGCCGTGGGCATGATCATGGCGATTATCCTGCCGATCCTCAGTTTTCCCGTCATTGCTGGGTTCGTGAGCCGGATGACGGTTGTGGCGCTCGTTGGACTGGGCATGGGCGTGGTGGCGGCGCAGTCGGGCGCATATGAGATGCTTGCTGGGCGAGCGAGTGCAGTGGATGGGGCGATTGCACTGGGAATCTATGTGGGATTCATGGGGATTGTTGCTGCTACATTTGGGTGATACGGGACCCTGTGCCTTTTTGTTGTTTAGAATTTTGGATTTATTTTTGCTGTTGTCAAAATGCTTGCTCGCAATATACCCCATCGTTGACTTACACGGACGGCCTTTTTGTCCTGGTCTCTCTCCACCAAAACTATCCGCTATTCGCCCCCCAGTCCCACTCAAATCCAACCCTAGCCCTGCACAGACTGTAAATAACCTAATAACGAAACCCGCTCTCAACCAAATTGGGCGAATGGTTTAGTGGTATAATACTCCCTTAGCATCTTGTCAATCTCCTCTGAGCCTGACAAATGCCGTCTGGGAGTGGTCCGGGGTTCGATTCCCCGTTTGTCCATCCGAAGCTTTGGCCTCTCTATTCGAGGGCGAATGGTTTAGTGGTATAATACTCCCTTAGCATCGAAGCTGCTCTGCAGCGGATACAACGATTGGGAGTGGTCCGGGGTTCGATTCCCCGTTTGTCCAACAATCAAGAGACAAAGTTTCATTTTTTGCTATTTCGTCTGATTTCTTTTTGCTGGATGGGAGAGGGAAAGAGAGGTAGCGGTGCTTGAGGTTGTTGTGGGTGGTGGCGGTGGTGGGGCTGAATCGGGTCAAGCGAGTAGACGGATGGGTTTGGTGCTGCTAGACATGCTGAGGGTGTGTCAATTTTCGTTGGCTTTTTTTTTTCTGCGCAAGGAAGAATGCTGATAAAAGAAAGAAAATTACTACAGAGCGCATAATGGGACTGCATTTTGTATTCGGCGTCTGTGACAAACTTGTGCGCAGTTTCATATCGCGACAGCTACGTGTGACCAAGGGGCACGGGCACGACGATTGCATCGGAAGCGGTCATTGATGAGTACAGAATACTGCAGATTTTTCTTTTTTAAAAGTTTGGATGTAAAAAGATCAGAGAAGATGGAAAAAACAGCTATATCGGATTGCATGAGTGGGAGCTCTGTGCTGCCATTCTACCAAAACTACTGCGCTTGCCGCCCCGCGCGCTACATCACCACTTACACGAAGCAAGCTGCATCCCATTTCGCGGAGTGGGCTCTCCCCTCGTCGCACCTCGCCTCCCAAGACCTCTCTCTCCCTCTTTACAGATGTGAGCTGATCCGAGACCTTGGAAATACGGGACAGCCCTCCACGTAGGCACAAACGGACGACGCCCCAGACGAGAGAGAACCAGCAGCGCCCCCCCCCC